>AWOL01S0021597.1:63400-125017 GCA_000715115.1 Nicotiana otophora | reverse complement strand
CCCCCCCCCAATGTACAATTTCTGAGTCCGATTCCAATCCCTTTCGCATCCGGGCCCCTCGGGACCCCACACAATCATACTAACACATCCAACAACATAATACGGACCCTCTAGCATGATTGAAACTCCGAAATAACATCTAGAAATACAAATCGGACGCCCAAACGCATGAATCAAATTATGAAACTCAAAAACTTCTATAAACACTTCCGCACATCCAATTCCTATCAAATTAACTCAGAACGATGCCAAATTTTGCATACAAGTCTTAAATAATCATGTGGAACTATTCCCATCTCTAAATCCCAAACAGACCTCGGTATCAGCAAAACCTACTCCAAACCAAACTAAAAAAACTTAAAAACCTTTAATGTGCCAACTTTCAATAGTAAGCGCAGAAACGCTCACGTGTTATCCGAAACCGATTTGAACATGTACCCAAGTCTAAAATCATCATACAAACCTATTGGAACCTTTGAATCCCAATTCTAGGGTCGTTTACGCAAAATGTTGACTCAAGCCAAACTTATCTATTTGAAGCCATTATTAAGGAACTAAGTGTTTCGATTTCAACCCGAACCCTTCCAAACCTGAACTAACTATCCTCGCAAGTCATACAATAGTAAAAGTACATAAGGAGAGTCTTAATTAGGGGAACGGGGATCTAGAAAGCAAAATGACCGGTTGGGTCGTTACATTCTCCACCTCTTAAATAAATATTCGTCCTCGAACAGGTCTAGAATCATACCTGGAGTGCTGAATAGATGTGGATATCTGCTCCCCATGTCCTCCTTGGCCTCCCAAGTCACTTCCTTGACTGGTTGACCCCTCCACCCCTCCACAGGACCTTCACCGCAGCAATTTTCTTGGTCCTCAACTGGCGAACCTGTCTGTCAATAATGGCAACTGGCTCCTTCTCATAACCCAATCTCTCATCTAGTTAATCTAGCATGTGCAACCTGTCGGTGTGATACCTCCGGAGCATAGACACATGGAAGACCGAATGAACTCCTGATATGCTGGGAGGCAAAGCAATTTCATAAGCAACCTCCTCGACTCACTGCAATACCTCAAATGGACCAGTAAACCCTGGGCTCAGCTTGCCCTTCTTCCCGAAACTCGTGATCCCCTTCATCTGCAAAACCTTCAAGAGAACCTTCTCAACTACCATAAATGATAGATCACGCACCGTTTGATCCGCTTAACTCTTATGTCTGGACTATACTGTGCGAAGTCGCTCCTGAATCAACTTTTCCTTCTCCAAGGCATCCTTCACCAAATCAGTACCATATAACTTAGCATCGCCGAGCTCAAACCATCCGATGGGCGAACGACATCTCCAATCATATAAAGCCTCAAATGGAGCCATCTCGATGCTGGACTAATAACTGTTGTTGTAAGCAAACTCGGCCAAGGGCAAGAATATATCCCACTAACCTCCAAAGTCAATGACACATGCTCTGAGCCTATCCTCCAGAATCTGTATTGTCCGCTCTGACAGCCCGTCGGTCTGTGTATGAAAAGCTATGTTGAGCTCTATCCGGGTACCCAACTCACTCTGAACTACTCTCCATAAGTACGAAGTGAACTAAGGGCCTATATCTAATATGATATAAACAGGCACACCATGCAACCAGACAATCTCCTGAATGTGAATCTGGGCCAATCTCTCAAAAGAATACGTAGTCACAACCAGAATAAAGTGTGAAGACTTAGTCAGCCTGTCGACAATGAGCCAAGTTGCATCAAACTTTCTCAAAATTCGTGAAAACCCAACTACGAAGTCTATAGTAATGTGCTCCAATTTCCACTCAGGTATAACCATCTATTGAAGTAGGCCACCTAGCCTCTAGTGCTTATACTTGACTTGTTGGCAATTTAGACATATCGCCACATACTTAACTATGTCCTTCTTCATCCGCCACCACCAATAATGCTGCCTCAGGTCGCGATACATCTTCGTAGCCCCTGGATTAATAGAATACAAAAAACTGTGTGCCTTCTCTAGAATCATCTCCCTCAAGCCATCAATATTAGGAACACATAGGCGACCCTGGAGCCGCAGAACACCATCATAACTGATAGTAACCTCCTTGGCACCACCTTGTAGTGTCGTCTCTGTGAGAACCAAAAAGTGCGGATCATCGTACTGACGAGCCTTGATTCACTCGAGTAAAGAATACTGAGCTACCACACACACAAGAACTAGGCCGGGCTCAGAAATATCTAACCTCACAAGTCTGTCATCTAAGGACTGAATAGATCAAAGGGTTGTTCATTAGTCCTACTAGTCAAATACAGGAAAAATAGGGATGGATTTCGACCTTGTTTTTCTAGGTCTCAAGCTAGCTTTTGACTTAAATGGCGCTTAGGCTTAGCTCATCAAACAAGTATGCCAAAAGTGGGGGATGGTATCATATTCTCTTATAAGAGAGGCACGCTTGGTTTTAGCTCGTAGTTTCACTCTTGCTATTGTTGTCCAAAGCCAATGGCCTCTCCTCTACTGAAATGAATGCCAATCTTCCCATACTCTCATCCTTTCTGCTAAAGGCATCCGCAACCACATTCGCCTTGCCCGGATGATAAATGAGGGTAATATCATAGTCCTTTAGTAACTCAAGCCACCTGCGCTGCCTCAAATTAAGATCCCTCTATTTGAATAAGTGTTGCCAGTTATGATGATTGGTGTAAACCTTACAAGACACCCCATAAATATAATGCCTCCAGATCTTAAGAGCATGAACTATCGCAGCCAACTCCAAATCATGTACAAGATAATTCTTCTCGTGGGGCTTCAGGTGACGTGAAGCATATAAAATAACTCGCCTCTCTTGTATCAATACACAACCCAGGACTACACACGAAGCATCGCAATAAATAATATACATCCCTGAACCAGAAGGCAACACTAACACCAGTGTTGTAGTCAATACGGTATTGAGCTTCTAAAAGCTCGCCTTGGAATCATTGGACAATCGGAACGGAGCACCCTTCTAGGTCAATTTAGTCAAAGGTGATGTAATAGATGAGAAGCCCTCCACAAACTGGCGATAATAACCTACTAACCCCAAAAAGCTCCTGATCTTAGTCTCTATGGTAGGACGAGGCTAACTCTAAACTGCCTCGATCTTCCTGGGATCCACCTTAATACCCTCACCTGATACAACATGCCCCAAGAATGCCGTAGAATCTAACCAGAACTCGCACTTAGAGAACTTAGCATATAGCTTCTGTTCCCGCAAGGTCTGAAGCACCACTCTCATATATTGCTCGTGATCCTCCATGCTACGCGAGTAGATCAATATGTCATCAATGAATACAATGAAAAACCCTATATGGCTAGAACACCTGATTTATCAAATCCATAAATGTCGTCGGGGTGTTGGTCAAGCCGAAAGACATCACTAGAAACTCATAGTGGCCATATCTTGTCCGAAAAGCCGTCTTCGGAACATCCGAATCACGAATCTTCAACTGATGATACCTCGATCTCAAGTCGATCTTAGAGAATACCCTGGCATCCTGCAATTGGTAAAACAAATCATCAATATTCGGCAACGGGTATTTGTTCTTAGTGGTAACTATATTCAACTGGCGGTAATCAATGCACATCCGCATAGTCCCATCCTTCGTCTTCACGAACAACACTGGTGCCCCTAAGACGACACACTCGATCTAAATAACCCCTTTTCTAGCAACTCCTCAAGCTATTCTTTTAACTCCTTCAACTCTTTCGGAGCCATGCGGTACGGTGGAATGGAGATAGGCTGGGTACCTAGAGCCAAATAAATACAGATATCGATATCATGATCTGATGGCATGCCTGGTAGATCAGAAGGAAACACATCAAAGAACTCCTAAACCACGGGCACTAAATCAATCGCTGGAGTCTCTGTAATCGTATCCTGAACATAATCTAGATAAGTAAAATAGCCCTTCTCCACCATGTGTCGAGCCTTCAGAAAAGAGATAACCTGACTAGGCGCACTGACAGATGAAACCTTCCACTCTAATCTAGGAAACTCTGGCATCGCCAAGGTAATAGTCTTGGCATGGGAATCAAGGACGGTATGATATAGAGACAACCGGTACATGCCTAGGATGACCTCAAAGTTGGTCATATCGAGCAGAAGAAGATTTGCTCTAGTCTCATAACCACAGAAAGTCATGATACAGGACTGATAGATCATATCCACAATAACAGAATCGCGCACTAACGTGGACACATATGCATGAGTACCCAAGTACTAGCTGGGAACACCTAGAAAATGAGCAGACAGAGATTAAACATATGAATGTGTAGACACTTGATCAAATAGTACCGAAGCATACCTACCATAGATATAAATGATACATGTGATCACGTCATCTGAGGCTACTACATCTGATCTGGCTGGAAAAGCATAGAAACTCGCTGGAGCGCCACCTAACTGGCCTCCATTTCTAGGTTGGCCCCTACCCACCTACCCTAAGCCTCTGGGTGGATAGACGGTTGGTGCGACAGCTAGTGATGTAATCATAGGCTGATGGCCATACTGTACTGCCTTGCCCCGAATCTTGGGGCAGAATCTCCTTAAATGACCAAGATCCCCGCACTCAAAACAACCCCTCGGTGCGGAGAATGACTGATCCTGTGTCTGACTCTGGGACTTGAACTCCCACTAGAGGAACCCCGAATGGCTAGTGGACGGTAGAAGTTCTCTGGGATGGCGCTGAAATAGCGCCACACTGGAGCACCCCGATGAGGCAAAGATGCTGAATATATGTGCTTGCTTGACTGAACCCTCACAAGCTGACCTCTACCTCAGATAGAGCACCACTAAAAACTCCACAATATTGAAACTGCTTATCCCTCAGCATCTGCTCTTGGCCCCGTTGATGAACACCCTCGATCCTCCGAGCTATCTCCACATCCTGCCCGTAAGGAGTCCTCATCTCAACCTCTCGGGCCATAGTGGCCTGGATACCAAAGTGCAAACCCGCAACAAACCTTCACACTCTCTCTGCATCGGTGGGGAGTATCATAAGTGCATGGCGAGACAACTCATAAAATCTCGCCTCATAGTCAGTCACTGACATCTGACCCTGCTGGAGCTGCTCGAACTGACCCCGCAACTCTTTCCTCTAAGAGGGTGGAATATATCTCTCCAGAAAGAGACGTGTGAACTGGTCCCAAGTCAAGGTAAGAGAACCCGCTGGTCTGCTGAGAACATAGGACTGCCATCATCTATGGGGCCTACCCTCCAGCTGAAAGGTGGTAAAGTCAACCCTGTGGGACTCCAATATTCGCATGTTGTACAGTCTATCCCTTGCAACGATTAATAAAGTCCTGGGGGTCCTCATGTTTCTCACCTCCAAAGTCAGGAGGATGTGTCCTGGTCCATCTATCTAATAACTTATGCGGCTCGTCGGCCGCAGCTGGTCTGGGTTCTAATATAGCTATTGCAACTAGCTGAGCTCCGCCCACGGGTATTGCACCAGGGGTCTGATATACGACAGTTGTATGCCCTGGAGCCTGAGTGGTAGGGATATGTGCTCCCCCTCCCGCCTGAGATGTGGCTAGGTCTGCTGGAAATAAACTATCCTACGTCATAGAATCGATGAACCGCAGCAAACGGCCCATGACCTCCTGGAATCTTAGTATGGACATGAAATCCACTAGGGTCGGCTCCACTGCAGGCACCTCGCCCTGCTACTCAATAACAGGATCCTCCACTAGATCTACTGGTTCCACCACTAGACCAACTCTAGGTCACCCTCGTCCTCTCGCATGAGCTGGAGCCCTCCCTCGGCCTCTGCCTCGGCCTCTAGCAATGGGCGGAGTAGCTCATCTACTGTCAGGTACATCTTCCGCGCGCGTTCTCACGATCTGTGAGAGAACAAGAGAAATATACTTAGCACAACATCAACTGCATGATAGGATATGAAGAAAGAGTAGTTTCCTAATACCCTATAGCCTTTGAAAGATAAGTACGAACGTCTCCGCACCGATTAGCAATACTATATTAGGCCTGCTCATGACTTGTGAGACCTAAGTAAACCTCGTTCTCTGATACCATATTGTCACGACCCAATTTCTCCTATAGGTCATGATGGCGCCCAAAGTCGCTGCTAGGCAAGCCAATGGTAAACTAGTCATGTGTTTAATCTTTTAGTAATTGTAAAGTATTTGATTTTTATTTATTAAGTAGATGAGAAGTGGAAAATTATAGTAAAGTAAGGTGTAAACTAATGAAAGAGAAAATATGGTGAAATAAATAATCAAAACCATAAAGTGTCTATTAGCATATCTCTAAGACCCGGTGTCACAAGTGTATGAGCAACTAGTAAAATATACAAAACACCTATGCTATTGTGTGAAATAAGGTAGATAAAAAGTAAATACAAAAGAGAGATTGCGGGTGCTGCAGAATGGACTAGGAGAGCAGCTCACCACCATGCCTTAGGGTAACGGGGTGCGCGCCTGAACGAATGTCAGATGCACCTGCTTCAGATCCTGCACGATTAGTGCAGAAGTGTAGCGTGAGTACATAAAAAACATGTACCTAGTAAGCATCCAGTCTAACCTCAAAGAAGTAGTGACGAGGGGTCGACATCGACACTTACTATGGGCCAACAATTAAAATACAAAAATTCTAAATAGGAATGGAATACGTGAATAATAATAAAAAACACAATAACAAGCAGTGAATAAATGTTTCCTTAACTGATAATCAATTTAAAAATCTCCAACTGACACGTACTAACTCCAACAAATTTTGTGCCAATAAATAAATTATAACCTCTCAAGTCATAAATATAATATCAAGTGTAATCGGGCTCCGAGCATTATCACGCACGATTTATGCCGAGGTCGTACGACCCGATCTAGAATAATGTGTACACTACCAAGGGTCGAACGACACGAACCATATATGCATTTATTATAGTGCCCATGTGTTCGGCCCGCTCCACAATAAGAGAGAATTCTCTACGAACATCCGATTTAAAAAACTATCGCAAGACTAATACACAAGGAAGCACAATTTCTATCGACGGTTAAGTAACCCGCCAAAACTCAAAGTAAGTGAAATTCGGTCTTTACGAATCCTTTATCAAGTTTCAATATAATTTAAGCACTTAAATTAATAAGTAGATTGCAAACAATACAAGTATTTACTGATTGGGTCCTAAAACTACCCGGACTTAAGCATGATTTGTAGTGATGCACGGACTATCATCACCTCGTGTGTATGTAGGCCCAATAATTTAAAGCAAATAGTAATTTAAAACACTTATGGGGTAAATTCCCTCTTACAAGGTTAGGCAAGAGACTTACCTCGTCCTGAAGCACACTCTCCGGCCCACGAATTCACTCTAAAGCATTAACTAGGTGCCAAGTAGCCAAATATTATATAAATTAATCAATATACACTCACAAGTTCATAGTTTAGCTATTAGAGTAATTACCCAGCCAAAATTGGAAGTTTCTTCTAATTCACCCACGTGCCCAGATTCCAGAAATTTTCGAAGATAAATGTTACCCATAACCTCACGAACTCAAATATATAATTTCCACCCACTTCCATAATTATTTTCGTGATTAAATCCCATTTTTATTAAAACCCTAGGTTCTTCGTGAATCCTTTAAGTTTTCACAATCTTTATATGCTTAATCTACCTAAAACCCATACAATTAACTTGGAAATGGGTGGAAGTTACTTACCTTAGGATATTGATGGAAATCTATATAATGACCCGATCGTTTATTTTGTGAATTAATGTCCCGTCGGTGGCTTAAGGTCTTAAGCAGCTTCATATTATGTGTTATGACTTGCGTGTGTGATCGAGTTCGGTTTTCGGATGATTTGGGATCAATTTGGAAGAAGGATTCTTGTTTTGGAAGCTTAAGCGATAAGAGTTGACCAAAATTTGACTTTTGTGTAGACGACTTCGAAATGGCATTTTGATGATTCCAATAGATTTGTATGGTGATTTTGGACTTAGGCATGTGACATTATTTGGATTTGGAGGTCTATAGGGTAATTTGAAGCATTTCGGCGAAACTTGGAAAGTTGAAGTTTTGGAAGGTTGAGATGTTTGACCAAGAGTTGACTTTGGTGATATCAGAGTCGGAATACAATTCAGAGAGTTGGATTAGCTTTGTTATTTTATTTGTAACTTTCATGCGAAATTTGATGTCATTCCGGGTTGATTTGATATGTTTCGGCGCGAGTTTTGGAAGTTGGAAAATTTAGAAATTCAAGAGTTTGATTCGAGGTGCAATTTGTAGTTTCGAGGTTGCTTGATGTGATTTGAGGCCTCGACTAAGTTCATATCATGTTTTAGGATTTGTTGGTAAATTTGGTTGAGGTCCTGAGGGCCTCGGGTGTGTTTTGGATAGGCTAAGGGCCATTTCTTCAAGCTTTTGAGCTGCTGGTTTCTGGTTTTGATATTGCTCTTCGCGATCGTGAAGATGAAGCTGCGATCGCAGAGTGATTCAGGGAAACTCAGAATTTTTGCTCATCACAGATGTGACAGAGGGCATGGATTCGCGATGGTTCAGCTGGTTGTTGTTCGCGTAGGTTGTTCCACGTTCGCATAAGGGAATTGGAGGTTGGTGGAATGTTACTCGTCGCGTTCGCGAGATTTGGTATGCGTTCACCAAGGTTGGCCAATATGTTCAACGCTTTTGCGAGGTGTTTTTCGCGAATGCGTAGCAGTGATTTTTGTGTTCCGCGATCGCAAGGTGTGTTCCGCGATCGCGTAAAGGGAATTCCTGGGCATATTTATAAGAACTCTATTTCGAGGGTTTGGCCATTTTTATCATATTTTGAGTTGTAGGCCTCGGATTGTAGTGAATGTTTAGGGGTTCTTCACGTATTGGTTTGGGGTAAGTGTTCTCTACCCGTATTTGATTTTATTTCATTATTACATCTTTATTTTTATCATTAAATTAGTGGTTTGAGTTGGGGAAAATGGCAATATTTGAGAAAATCTTTCAAAATATAAAATGAGGATTTGAAGGGCGAGTTGATATTGGAATTTGGTAATTCTTATATTGTTAGACTCGTTATCGAATGAGTGTTCGGATTTTATAATTTTGGTCGGGTTTCGAGATGTGGGCCTGGAGGGTTGACTTTTAGTTCCTGTTAAAGATTGAAGCTTTATTATCCGGAATTATTTCCTATGAGTTTTATTTATGATTTGAAGTTATTTTGGCTAGATTTGAGTCGTTCGGAGGTTGTTTCTCTCAAGAAGGTCATTTTAGAGTATCGGTCTAGCTTATTTGAGGTAAGTATCTTGTCTAACATTGTGTTGGGGAACTACCCCTTATGATTTGAGTAATTTGTTCTAATTGTGTCATGTGAAGGCTGTGTACGCGAGGTGACGAGTATATGCTCGGGTTTATTTGTGGAAATTTGACTTCTTAGGGCTCTTAGTTTCTTATGTCCAGTAAATATGAAGTTTTTTTCTCATATTAAATCGCCCATTTACTAAATTCACCCGTACGTGGCTTAAATGGAATTAATTGCTTCACGTTCTACCCTTATTATCGATTAAACTCTTACGTGCCTTAACTGAAGTTGTTACCCATTTTTATCGTCATGATATCCTTTTCGTAATTGCTTAAGAATAATTTAAATCATTATTATCTCTTCCGTAATTGCTTATCCTTAATTGAAGTTTGGTATCCCTTTCGTTGTTGACGTATTCTTATTTGGGGACATTAATTCATGTTATCTCTGTTGTTGTCGAATTGCACTTTCGTGGAATCATTGTTACACATTACCTCTCCCTTGTTGAATTATTCTTGTTGATACTAGTATTTCCCTATTGTGTCTTTCTTTGTGAGTTCGTTCTTCCGTTTCTTTGTGTTATGAAGTTCTTGTGCTGATTTACTTGTTGTACTCTCGTGTTACTGTTGTTGTTGCTTTTGTATTCAGTGTTGTTGAGCCGAGGGCTTTGTGTGGTTGTGATATTGAAACTGTTTTGAAAAAATGTTGTGGCATGTGGGCACATATTGTGAAAGTCATTTATTTGAGTTGTTATGTTTTTGGCATACGAGATTTCTTTCGTGCAGTTGTTATTGTGTTGCACGAGGTTTCTGCCGTGCTGTTGTTATTATTGATACGTAAGCGATGGTATAAGGTTTGAGTGTTGATACGCATGCGGTGAGATAAGGTGGGCTTAAAATGCGTGGCTAGTAGGGGAACTACTAGAAGCCATGCGGTGTGATAAGGTGGGCTAAAACATAGGATGCTATTTTGGGAAAATGATTTTCAAAACTAAATATAAATGCTCCCGCGGTAATATAAGGAAAGTTGTGATTCATTTTTGTGATTTAAGACTACGAGGCGGTACCTCGGGAGGGCTCTTGTTGTCATTTCCCTTTTTCTGTGCACTTGTTTTTGATTGTTGTTTTCATTACCATACTACTAATTATTTTCCTCCGTGATTGAACTGTTTGCTCGGTTTTATGTAGTTAACCTTGTTGTGTTGGTCGCTACTTCAAACTTTATTGTTGCTTTTATTATACTGCACATTTCGTGGTGATCGTTTCTTATATGCCATTCATTGTCTCTAGTCCTATTTGTTGACTAGAATTGTGGTAGAATATTTGCACAAGCATATACGTAGTTAAATTAGCCATATCGGTTTCAAAAGGTGAATCCTGATGTCATTAACCATTATACATACTCTTGTCTACTTGCCTTCTGTGTGAGGGATGTTTTATTGGCATGTGAGTCATCCGTGCGGATATGAGTTCTAATATGGGCACAAGATGCCAAGAGATTAGGGTTCAAGAATTGGGACCCGTGAGTTGTGATTATAAGGTTTGGTACCTCGTGGAAATGCTTGGACAAATCTTGTGTGACCGCGGTTGTTCTTGTTGAGTTGTTGCTGGTTTTTCCTTTATTTTGATTTCACCGGACTAAGACTATGTCCAGCTTACTCTACGACATTATTACCCGACTACTTCCTGTTAAGTATTGTTGTTATTGGTGTCTCGTTGCAAGTATTGTTTGGTATTCCTTATCCAACTTAGTTGTCTATTAATATTGCTCTTCTCTATTAGTTCATCTTCACACTTGTTTAGGTTATTTAGTCTGGTAGGTGTCTTGACTGTCCCTCGTCACTACTCTACCGAGATTAGTCTTGATACTTACTAGGTACTGATGTGGTGTACTCATACTACGCTTCTGCATTCTTTTTGTGCAGATCTATGTGCCACGGTTGTTGTTGATTATTAGCTGGCTGTCGAGCTGTGGAGACTCAAGCTAAAACTGTCGTCGCGATCGCAGGCCTCGGAGTAACTGTAAAGCCCCGTAAAATTTCGCAAATAAATTTATGGTTTCGTGGTGCCGAAGTAGGCTTACATGTTTGAGGATTGTAGAAATTCTTCGCGGCTCGGACTTTTTGGGTTGAACAATGCACAAGGGAGTAAAGGAAATATTTGGGTAGAAAAATGCACATTATGCGGCCGTAGAATAACTCTGCGGACCGCATAATGATCGCAGAGTGAAGTAGGGGCGGGATAGTTTGGGTGAAAGTCTGCGGTGCATTATGCGACCGTAGAATGGTTATATGGTGCATTATGCGACCGAAGAATGGTTCTGCGGTGCATTATGCGACCGCAGAACAAGTCTGCGGGCCCCATAACTACCGTAGACCCAGGCTGGCGACCCCCAATTTTGGGCACCAATGTTACGGCCGATATGCGGACCGCATATCAATTCTGCTATTGCATATGCGACCACATATCATGTTCCGGAGCACATTTCTTGGATTTTGTAACCCCAACCCTACTTTGTTAAATACACGCAATGGACCATTTTTGAGCTAAAATCTGATGTTTTAGAGAGAAGTGAGAGTGTTTTAGAGAGAGAGGAAACCCTAGGCTAATTTTCATCAATCTTTGCTCAAGATTAGGGGAAATTCACAAGGAAAACTCACAAGGTCTTCATCTTAGAGGTAAGATTCTACACCCTAACCCTCCATCTGGAATTTTATCTGGAATTACGTAATTTGTAAGATAATTCTTGGGTATGGGAGTTGGTTATTTTGCATGCATGTGTTATCAAGGGGTATAGGAAGATTGTTGAGCTACAAATGATAAAGAATGGATTGTGGGATGATGGAATCCTCCATAAAAGGACTTTGAAACCTTAATGCACACCTAGTGTTTGCTAAAATGCTTAAATAAGCTAGAACCATGATCATCTTCCTAATTTTAGTTCAATTTGTTATATTTTTAAAATAGATGGAAGTTTCTAAGAATTTCGGAACATTTTAGAGTTTAAGGAAGCTCCATTGAAGTATGTTGGCTAAACTCTTTTCGTAGAATTGAATCCCACGATATTCATTTAGTTTATGTAAGTCCCGAGTGGTTCATTATAAAATTGAATATTCCGAGTAAGATTATGTTGAAACAAATATGTTCAAAAACTATCCCCAAATGCTTTATTTATGTTATGTTCTCAATTGAGGATATGTTTAAAATATGGGTTCTGCGTTAAAAATGTTCGACTTCAAGTCAAGTTCAAACAAAGGCTATTATGCCATATTTTGTGAAGAATCTCTATGTGCCTTAGACTCTTAATTGCTCACATATATACTACATACCTTGATTTGAATTGTTCTTGATGTTTTTGATGATGAAGATGTTAGAAAGTGAAAATGTGAGCATGAAATACTAAATACAAATGTGCCAAGAATAATTTTATAATTATGGTCACTAGTGCCAATAAAATAAAAAGATGTGAGAGAAGTGTGAAATGCGATGACTGATATAAAAAGGTTGATGCCACGAATGCGATGGCCTAGCCGATCGGGTCGTGATCAGACACCATGCTGCACTCATGGTGGTGATTGTTCTGGAAATTGCAATTGCAATTATGATTGTGGTTGATGTCTCTAATGAGATAGACTAGCCGATCGGGTCGTGATCGGACTCCGTGATAAAGGTACGTGGTATTGGTATTGAAAGTGATTGTGGTTGATGTCTCTAATGAGATGGCCCAGCCGATCGGGTAGTGATCGGACTCCGTGATAAAAGTCTGGTGGTATTGGTATTGTGAATATTGGAATTGTGAATTGTGGCATATTGGTACTAGAGACCTCCCGACTTAACATATGGAAATTTATTTGAACATTATATTGATCCTAATTTGAGGTTTGATGTTGTTTGAAGATTCCACTGATAATATGGTTGTACTTTCTCGTATTATGTATCATTCTATTGAGAGGGCGTTTTATCATTCATACTAGTACTATTCCATATGTACTAACATCCCTTTTGTCGGGAGCGCTTCATCTTCAATGGATGCAGGTGGTTCCACAGCAGGAGACACTGATCAGTGATAGCGGTACACCCTCTTCCCAGCAGACTTGCTGAGCCCTACTTCATTTTCGGGCCATGTATCTTTTGTTCCTTATGTATTGTGTTTGAGGTATAGTTGGGGCCTTGTTGACGACACTATCATAGTACTCATCTATATCTATAGAGGCTCCGTAGACATGGTGTGGGTTGTATATTGGTGCTGGGGGAAGTCAAACTATTTATGTTATGTTTGAATTACTTATTCTACTTCAAACTATGAAAATGTGTGTAATTTGAGACTTTAAAATGAAGTAACTTATGTTAAGAAATTGGTATTGCATACATGATCATCTTATTGTCTAATTAACGAAAATGTGTATCCTGTTTATTCATGGATGAGTTTGGGTAGAAGGAAATCTAATAGGCTTGCTCGGCTGGGTTCACTCGATTGAGCGTCGGTCGCGCTCCCTGAGTTCGGGGCGTGACACACTTGGTAATATATTCTAAGGTTTTAAAGTGTCCTAGGATGTCTCAGAGCCGTGTCTAGTAGAGTCCTTTTTATCGGTGTGTTGTCGACCACATCTATAATTAGGATGCTACATGGGCATTTAGGAATAATACCCTTCTTTCATGATTCTGGATCGTGCGATAAAGCTGATTGTAAGATTGTTCCTTTTTTAACTCGTGCTTTGCTCTAACTTTCAGTATATGGCGCTAAACAAGAAGGCAATAACTGGCCAAAGAGCCAATGTCACCCTAGGAGTGGCAGTTGATTCTATATTTAATGATGTGGGTGAGCACCCAAGGAGTGAGAACATCCCTCCAGTTACTACACTGCCTGATTCTACTACAACTGATCAGACCGCACCTGTCCCTACACCTACTGAGGGTGCAACGGTCCCTCCAACTGATATTCCAGTTCCACCTCCAGTTCTAGCTTCCGATTCTGGTGTTTTTGATGTTGATCTTAGGGGAGCCATATAGATGTTGGCTCAAATAGGAGCTTCCCAGGCCTAGAGATCAAATGTTTCACCCACTTCTTCCAGTCAGCCAGGGGATTCTACTAGTTCTAAGGTGAACAGGTTTCTCCAGTTGGATCCTCCAGTTTTCACGAGTACTAACCCAAAGGAGGACCCCCAGGACATCATTGATGAGATGCACAAAAATCTCCGAGTTATGCATACTACTGAGATGGAGGCAGTGGAATTGGTCTCCTACCGCCTGAAAGAGTGGCATATTCTTGGTTTGAACTATGGGAGGAGTCTCGTGAAGAAGGGAGCCCTCCGGCGAGGTGGGGAGAGTTTGCCGATGCTTTCACTGATCATTTCTTGCCTGCCGAGACTAAGGCAACTCGTGTTGCTGAGTTTGAGAACCTGAGGCAAGGTAGGCTGAGTGTGTGGGATTACCATATGAGATTTACTTACTTGTGTACGTATGTTATTTACATGTTGCCCACTATGGAGGCTAGAGTGCGCTGATTTATACAGCGCCTTAGTCCCTTGGTAATTAATGAGGCCGCTACAACAACCTTTAATTCTGATATGAACTATAGAACAATGGTGGCATTCGCTCAAGCAACAGAGACTCGCAAATTGAGGAACAGAATGGAGCGAGAAGGTAGCAATAAGGCCTGGTCTGCGGGAAACTTAGGTGGTTCTTCTGGTGGTGGCAAGTCAACATTCAAGGGAGGGTCGTCAGGGCCATCTCAGTCCTTTGCTCAGTCTTTGGCTAGTGCACCGCCATCATGGCCCAGCCAGCAACAGCAGTGGAGCCGTTTCAGGCCCACTAAGGGCAACATGGGATCCTACTAGCAGGGTCATCATGGTGGTAGATTCCAGTAGAATAGGAGGCCCCCATGCCCTGGTGTGGAAAGATGCACCTAGGAATATGCTGCATGGACTTACCCATATGCTATGGATGCGGATTGAGGGGTCACATTCAGAGGGATTGTCATTCGTCCCGCCAGGGTACGGGTAGGGGCATGGCACAACCATCCAGTTCTACAGCTACTATATCTGCAGCACCTCCTCCATCTCGAGGCACTCCAACACCCGTAGGGCATGGTGCAGCTAGGGATGGAACACAGAGTTTGGGAGGATCCGGCCATTTCTATGCTATGAAGGGTCGCCAGAATTCAGAGGCTTCTCCAGATGTTGTCACAGGTATATTGATTGTCCAATCTCATGATGTATATGTTGTTATTGATCTAGGTTCCACTTTGTCATATGTCACTCCTTATGTTTCTATGGAATTTGGGATAAAACCGGAACTGCTTCATGAGTCGTGCTCTGTATCTACTCTGGTTGGTGAGTCTATTTTGGCCACATGAGTTTATAGGGATTGTGTTGTCACGTTGGATGGTCGGGACACCATGGCCGATCTCATTGAATTGGGAAAGGTCGATTTTGATGTGATAATGAAGATGGATTGGCTTTATTCATATTTTGCCAAGCTTGATTGTCGAACTAAGACTGTTAGGTCTGAATTTCCAAATGAGCCAGTTATTGAGTGGAAGGGTGATGATGTAGTTCCAAAGGGTAGGTTTATTTATTACCTTAAGGCCACAAAAATGATCAACAGGGGTGTATTTACCATTTGGTCCGGTTTATGGACACCGATGCTGAGGCACCTACACTTGAGTCTGTGCCTGTTGTGAATGAATTTTCGGGACTCTTTCCGGATGAACTCCATGGGATCCCACCAGACTGAGAGATTGATTTTGGGATTGATGTGATGCCAGACACGCATCCTATATCTATTCCCCCTACAGAATGGCACCGGCAGAATTGAAGGAACTAAAGGAGCAGCTGAAGGATTTGTTAGAGAAGGGTTTTTTTCGGCAGAGTGTGTCGCCTTGGGGCGCCCCGGTCCTTTTTGTAAGGAAGAAAGATGGGTCACTGAGAATGTATATTGACTATCGATAGCTCAACAAGGTCACGATCAAGAATAAGTACCCACTGCCAAGGATAAATGATTTGTTTGACCAATTGCAAGGTTCTAAGTACTTCTCCAAAATTGATTTACGATTCGGGTATCACCAATTGAAGATCATGGAGCAGGATGTTCCGAAAATAGCTTTTAGGACCCGGTATGGGCATTTTGAGTTTCTGGTGATGTCTTTTGGGATAACAAATGCCCCGGCAGCCTTCATGGGTCTTATGAATCGAGTTTTCAAGCCATTCCTTGACTGTTTTGTGATAGTGTTTATTGATGATATCCTTGTATATTCTCGCAATCGAGAGAACCATGTCGATCATCTCAGGGTAGTTCTGCAAACCCTATATCAGCACAAGTTATATGCAAAGTTTTCAAAGTGTGAATTTTGGCTTGAATCTGTCACATTCTTGGGTCATGTTGTCTCCAGTGAAGGAATTAAGGTTGATCCTCAGAAAATTGTAGCTGTGAAGAATTGATCAAGGCCTACAACTCCAACATAGATTTGCAGTTTCTTAGGCTTAGCTGGGTATTACAGAAAGTTTGTGGAGGGGCACTCTACTCTTGCCTCTCCGTTGACTAAATTGACGTAGAAGGCAGTTAAGTTCCAATGGTCAGATGCTTGTGAAAGGAGCTTCCAGGAGTTGAAAGCAAGATTGACTACGACACCGGTGTGGACCCTACCAGAGGATATAGATGGATTTGTGGTATATTGTGATGCTTCAAGAATTGGGTTTGGATGTGTATTAATGCAACATGGCAAGGTTATAGCTTATGCTTTGAGGCAACTCAAGAATTATGAAAAGAACTATCCAACACATGACTTAGAACTTGCAGCAGTGGTATTTGCATTGATGATTTGGCGTCATTACCTTTATAGGGTCCATATGGATATATTCACGGACCATAAGAGCCTTCAATATATTTTCAAATAGAAGGAGCTGAATCTGAGGTAGAGAAGATGGCTTGAGTTACTCAAAGATTACGACATCAATATCCTGTATCACCCGGGAAAGGCCAATATTATGGCGGATGCTCTTAGCCGAAAATCTATGGGTAGTTTGGCTCACTTGGAGGCATATCAAAGGCCATTGGCCAAGGAAGGTCACCAATTGGCTAGTTTGGAAGTTCATCTTGCGGACTCTAGTGAAGGAGGGGTAATTGTGCAAAATAGGACTGAATCATCTCTTGTTGTGAAAGTCAAAGAGAAGCAATACAACGATCCATTGTTGGTGCAATTGAAGGAGGGGATTCATATGCATAAGACTATGGATTTTTCTCTCATCTTGGACGCTGGTATGCTAAGGTATCAAGGGCGGTTATGTGTTCCAAATATGGATGGTATCCGGGAAAGAATCATGACTGAGGCTCACATTTCTAGGTATTCCGTGCACCCGGGTTCTACAAAAATGTATTATGATCTCAAGGAAGTCTATTGGTGGAATGATATGAAGAGAAATGTAGAAGACTTTGTGGCGAGGTGTCTAAATTGTCAGCAAGTGAAGGCCAAACACCAAAGGCCCGGTGGTTTGGCACAGAACATAGAAATTCCAATGTGGAAGTGGGAAATGATTAATATGGACTTTGTGGTAGGATTGCCTCGCACTCCGTGCAAGTTTGACTCAATTTGGGTGATTGTGGATCGACTCACGAAATCAGCACACATTTTGCCGGTTAAGTCTACGGACATATCGGAACAGTATGCTCAGTTGTATATCAAGGAAATAGTCATGTTGCATGGCACTCCAGTTTCCATTATTTCTAATCGGGGAGCACAATTCACTTCTAATTCTTGGAAGAAATTTCAGCAAGGTTTGGGTACTCAGGTGAATCTTAGTACAACCTTTCACCCGCAAATTGACGGGCAGGCAGAGCGAACTATTCAGACGCTTGAGGATATGTTGTGCGCTTGTATTCTAGACTTTAAAAGTAGCTGGGATGATCATTTTCCATTCATAGAATTTGCCTACAACAATAGCTATCATGCTAGAATTCAGATGGCACCGTTCGAGGCTTTATATGGTAGGAGATGTAGATCTCCCATTAGGTGGTTCGAAATTAGGGAAGCAGAGTTGATAGGTCCAGACCTCGTGCATCAGGCCATGGAAAAAGTTAAAATCATTAAGGAGCGATTGGAGACAGCTCAGAGTCGTCGGAAGTCCTATTCGGATGTTCGTCATAGGGATTTGGAGTTCAAAGAAGATAATTGGGTATTCTTGAAAGTTTTCTCCATGAAGGGTGTAATGCGATTTGGTAAGAAAGGTAAATTGAGTCCGAGGTATATCGGACTGTACCGAATCATTCATAGAATTAGCGAAGTGGCGTACAAGCTTGAACTACCACCTGAGATGTTATTAGTGCACTCGGTGTTTCATGTGTCTATGTTGAAGAAAGTAGTTAGAGACCCGGCAGTCATTGTTCCGGTTGAAACTATTGAGGTTAATAAGGAATTGACTTATGAAGAGATTCCAGTTTCTATTATTGATCGGCAAGTCCGAAAGTGGAGAAATAAATAAATTGCCTCTGTGAAAGTGCTATGGCGAAACCAACAGGTTGAAGAGGCTACTTGGGAGGCCGAGGAAGAAATGAAGAAAAAGTATCCTTTTTTGTTTGAATAGACATGTATTTATAAAGTTGTGTTCTATGAAAATTCTAAGGGTTACCTTCTATGAATTAAGTATCATTTGTATAATTGATGTTAAGGGTGTTACTTTTATGGTAATGTATTGCCTATGAGGCTATGGTTGGTTTTGTTCTTGTGTTATATTGCATCATCGGTTATGTATATGTTGTTAGGATTAGTTTCTGGGATTCTCTGACAGGTGGATAGACCCAGTATGTGTGAATTAACAATTGGGACACATTGAATGCTAATGACAGATTTTGACCCTCATTCGAGGACAAATGATCCTAAGTGGGGAGAATGTAAATCCCCGTAAAATTTCGCAAATGAATTTAAGGTTTTGTGGTGCCGAAGTAGGCTTACATATTTACGAATGCGTAGCAGTTATTTTTGTGTTCCGCGATCGCAAGTAGTGTTCCGCAATCGCGTAAGAGGAATTTCTGGGCGGAGTTATAAGAACTCTATTTCGAGGGTTTGGCCATTTTTATCATATTTTGAATTGTAGGCCTCGGATTTGAGTGATTTATTAGGGGTTCTTCACGTGTTGGTTTGGGGTAAGTGTTATCTACCCGTATTTGATTTTATTTCATTATTACATCTTTATTTTTATCATTAAATTAGTGGTGTGAGTTGGGGAAAATGGGAATTTTTGAGAAGATCTTTCAAAATATAAAATGAGGATTTGAAGGGCGAATTGATATTGGAATTTGGTAATTCTTATATTGTTAGACTCGTTATCGAATGGGTATTCGAATTTTATAATTTTGGTCGGGTTCCGAGATGCGGGCCCAGGGGTTTGACTTTTGGTTTGACTTTTAGATCTTGTTAAAGATTGAAGCTTTATTATCCGGAATTGTTTCCTATGAGTTTTATTTATGATTTGAAATTATTTTGGCTAGATTAGAGTATCAGTCTAGCTTCTTTGAGGTAAGTATCTTGCCTAACTATGTGTGGTGGAACTACCCCTTATGATTTGAGTCATTTGTTCTAATTGTGTCATGTGAAGGCCGTGTACGCGAGGTGACGAGTATATGCTTGGGCTTATTTGTGGAAATTTGATCGTTTAGGGCTCTTAGTTTCTTATGTCCACTAAATATGAAGTTGTTTTGTCATGTTAAATCCACCATTTACTAAATTCACCCTTACGCGTCTTAATTGAAATTAATTGCTTCACATTCTACCCTTATTGCCGATTAAACTCTTACGTGCCTTAACTAAAGTTGTTACCCCTTTTTATCGTCATAATATCCTTTTCGTAATTGCTTAACCTTAATTGAAATTACTATTATATCTTCCGTAATTGCTTAGCCTTAATTGAAGTTTGGTATCCCTTTCGTTGTTTACGTATTCTTATTTGGGGTCATTGATTCATATTATCTCTCTTGTTGTCGAATTGCACTTTCGAGGAATCATTGTTATACATTGCCTCTCCCTTGTTGAATTATTCTTGTTTAGACTTTAATTTCCATGTTGTGTCTTTCTTTGTGAGTTCGTTCTTCCGTTTCTTTATGTTCTGAAGTTCTTGTGCTCATTTACTTATTGTATTCTCGTGTTACTGTTGTTGTTGTTGTTGTTATTGATTTAGTGTTGTTGAGCTGAGGGCTATGTGTGGTTGTGATATTGAAAATGTTTTAAGGAAATGTTGTGGCATGTGGGCACATATTATGAAAGTCATTTATTTGAGTTGTTATGTTTTTGGCATACGTGTTTTGTTGAGAGAATTGCTATGTGGTTTGCACGAGGTTTCTATCGTGCGATTGTTATTGTGTTTGCACGAGGTTTCTACTGTGCAGTTGTTGTTGTGTTTGCATGAGGTTTATGCCGTGTGATTTTTATTGTGTTGCACGAGTATTCTTCCATGCGGTGGTTATTGTGTTTGCACGAGGTTTCTGTTGTGCGGTTGTTATTGTGTTGCACGAGGTTTCTATCACACTGTTGTTATTATTGATACGCAAGCGGTGATATAAGGTTTGAGTGTTGATACGCATGCGGTGAGATAAGGTGGGCTTGAAACGCGTAGCTAGTAGGGGAACTACTAGAAGCCATGCGGTGTGATAAGGTGGCCTAAACCGCGGGATGCTATTTTGGGAAAATGATTTTCAAAACTAAAAATAAAGGCTCCCGCGGTGATATAAGGAAAGTTGTGATTTATTTTTATGATTTGAGACTACAAAGAGGTACCTCGGGATGACTTTTATTGTCATTTCCCCTTTTCTGTACACTTGTCTTTGATTATTATTTTCGTTAGCATACTACTAATTGTTTTCCTCCGTGATTGCATTGTTTGCTCGGTTCTATATAGTTAACATTGTTATGTTAGTCGCTGCTTCAAACTTCATTGCTGCTTTTATTACACTGTATATTTCGTGGTGATCGTTTCTTATGTTCCATTTATTGTCTCTAGTCCTATTTGTTGACTGGAATTGTGGTAGAAAATTTGCACAAGCATACACGTAGTTAAATCAGCCATATTAGTTTCAAAAGGTGAATCCTGACGTCATTAACCATTATACGTACTCTTGTCTACTTGCCTTCTGTGTGAGGGATGTTCTATTGGCATGTGAGTCGTCCGTGCGGATATGAGTTGTAATATGGGCACAAGATGCCAAGTGATTAGGGCTCAAGAATTGGGACCCGTGAGTTGTGATTATGAGGTTCGGTACCTCATTGAAATGCTTGAACAAATCTAGTGTGACTGTGGTTGTTCTTGTTGAGTTGTTGCTGGTTTTTCCATTATTTTGATTTCACCGGACTAAGACTATGTCCAGCTTACTCTACGACATTATCACCTGACTGCTTCCTGCTAAATATTGTTGTTATTGGTGTCTCATTGCAAGTATTGTTTGGTATTCCTTATCCAGCTTAGTTGTATATTAATATTGTTTTTCTCTATTAGTTCACCTTCACACTTGTTTAGGTTGTTTAGTCCGGTAGGTATCTTGACTGTCCCTCGTCACTACTCCACCGAGGTTAGTCTTGATACATACTAGGTACTTATGTGGTGTACTCATACTATGCTTCTGCACTTTTTTTGTGCAGATCTAGGTGCCACGGTTGTTGTTGATTATTAGCTGGCTGGTCGAGCTGTGAGACTCAGGTAAACCTGTCCTCGCATTCGCAGGCCTCGGAGTCACTGTAAAGCCCCGTAACATTTCGCAAATGAATTTAAGGTTTAATGGTGCCGAAGTAGGCTTACATGTTTGAGGATTATAGAAATTCTTCGCAGCTCGGACTTTTTGGGTTGAACAATGCACTAGGGAGTAAAGGAAACATTTGGGCAAAAAAATGCATTTCTGTGGACCACTATGCGGCCGCAGAATCACTCCACGGACCGCATAATGGTTGCATAGTGAAGTAGGGGCGCGGCAGTTTGGGCGAAAGTCTGCGGTGCATTATGCGACCGCAGAATAGTTCTTCGGTGCATTATGCGACCGCAGAACAGGTCTGCGGGCCACATAACTACCGCAGACCGAGGCAGGCGACCCCCAATTTTGGGAACCACTTTTGCGGTAGATATGCGGACTGCATATCAATTCTGCTATCGCATATGCGACCGCATATCATGTTCCTGAGCACATTCTTGGATTTTATAAACCTGACCCTACTTCATTAAATACACGCAATGGACCATTTTTGAGCTAAAATATGATGTTTTAGAGAAAAGTGAGAGTGTTTTAGAGAGAGAGGAAACCCTAGGCTAATTTTCATCAATCTTTGCTCAAGATTAGGGGAAATTCACAAGGAAAACTCACAAGGTCTTCATCCTAGAGGTAAGATTCTACACCCTAACCCTCCATGTCGAATTTTATCTGGAATTGGGTAATTTGTAAGATACTTCTTGGGAATGAGAGTTGGTTATTTTGCATGCATGTGTTATCAAGGGGTGTAGGAATATTATTGAGCTAAAAATGGTAAATAATGGGTTGTGGGATGATGGAATCCTCCATAAAAGGACTTTGAAACCTTAATGCACACCTAGTGTGTGATAAAATGCTCAAATGAGCTAGAACCATGATCATCTTCCTAATTTTAGTTCAATTTGTTATATTTCTAAAATAGATGGAAGTCGCTAAGAATTCCAGAACATTTTAGAGTTTAAGGAAGCTCCATTGAGGTATGTTGGCTAAACTCTTATCGTAGAATTGAATCCCACGATATTCATGTAATTTATGTAAGTCCTGAGTGGTTCATTATAAAATTGGCTATTCCGAGTAAGATTATGCTGAAACATATATGTTCAATAAGTATCCCAAATGCTTTATTTATGTTATGTTATCAATTGAGGATGTGTTCAAAATATGGGTTGTGCATTAAAAATGTTCGACTTCAAGTCAAGTTCAAACGAAGTCTATTATGGCAAATTTTGTCAAGAATCTCTATGTGCCTTAGACTCTTAATTGCACACATATGTGCTACATGCCTTGATTTGAATTGTTGTTAATGTTGTTGATGATGAAGATGTTAGAAAGTGAAAAGGTGAGCATGAAATACTAAATGCGGCCAATGTGCCAAGAATGATTTTATAATTATGGCCACTAGTGGCAATGAAATGAAAAGATGTGAGAGAAGTACGAAATGCGATGACTGATATAAAAAGGTTGACGTCTCGAACGAGATAGCCTAGCCGACCGGGTCGTGATCGGACACCATGCCACACTCATGGTGGTGATTGTGCTGGAAATTGTAATTGAAATTGTGATTGTTGTTAATGTCTCTAATGAGATGGCCTAGCCGATCGGGTCGTAATCAGACTCCGTTCTAAAGGTACAGTGGTATTGGTATTGAGNGACTCCGTTCTAAAGGTACAGTGATTGTGGTTGGTGTCTCAAATGAGATGGCCTAGCCGATCGGGTCGTGATCGGACTCCGTGCTATCGTCCGGTGGTATTGGTATTGTGAATATTAGAATCATGAATGGTGGCATATTGGTACTAGAGACCTCCCGACTTAACATATGGAAATTTATTTGAACATTGTATTGATCCTAATTTGAGGTTTGATGTTGTTTGAAGATTACACTGATATTATGGTTGTACTTGCCCATATTATTTATCATTCTATTGAGAGGGTGTTTTGTCATTCATACTAGTACTATTCCATATGTACTAACCTCCCTTTTGCCGGGGGCGCTGTATCTTCAATGGATGCAGGTTGTTCCACAACAGGAGACATTGATTGGTGATAGCGGTATACCCTCTTCCTAGTAGACTTGGTGAGCCCCAGTTCATTTCGGGGTCATGTATCTTTTGTTCCTTATGTATTGTGTTTGAGGAATAGCCGGGGCCTTGTTGCCGGCATTAGCATAGTACTCTTATGTATCTATAGAGGCTCTGTAGACATGGTGTGGGTTGTATATTGGTGCTTGGGAAGTCAAACTATTTATGTTGTGTTTGAATTACTTATTCCACTTTAGACCATAAAAATATGTATAATTTGAGACTTTAAAGTGAAGTAACTTATGGTAAGAAATTGGTATTGCAGACATGATCATTTTACTGTCTAATTAATCAAAATTTTTATCCTATTTATTCATGGATGAGTTTGGGTAGTAGAAAATCTAATAGGCTTGCTCGGTCGGGTTCACTCGGTTGAGTGCCAGTCGCGCTCCCCGAGTTCGGGGCGAGACAGTCACCTTCTGATATTTTCATTGTACTGTTTAATTCTATCTCGAACAGTTGCATTTAGGGTGTTTTCTAGTAAACTCAGTAAAGCTTATGACTTGTACTGTCGGTTTTGAGAATTGTAAATGTGTATAATATTTGTATACCGTACTTATCGTTCAATGGTTGAATTCTTCTATCTATTTAGTAATTGTTAGGCTTACCTAGTCTTAGAGACTAGGTGCCACCACGACATCCTACGGAGAAAAAATGGGGTCGTGACAATCCCTTTGCAATGAGCTCTCAAAATCTCCCAAGACTAAGTGAAATTGTGAGGAAAAAGGTCCAAGTCTCGGATTAAAAAACCTTACTGTCTCTAGCGATTTCCGCTTCTGCGGACCTAGGTTCGCACCTGCGACGCCACACCTGCGGAAAATCAATCGTAGGTGTGGTCCTAACCCAGGCTGCCTCCCTTCGTTTCTGTGAACCCGCTTCTGCGGAAAGCGTGTCGCACCTGCGACCCACACCTGGCTGGCCTTGCTTCGCATCTGCGGCCCCATCATCGCAGAAGCGAGTTCGCTTCTGCGGACCACTGGCCACTCAACCCAGGCCGCTTCTGCGATTACAGGCTCGCTTCTACAAGCTCGCACATGTGGCCAAAATCACCCAGGTGCGAACGCACCATAACTGGAGCACTAGCAGTCCCTCCATGCAAAATTTCCGAGTCCGAGACCGATTCCAATCCGTTCCGCATCCGGGGCCCCCGAGACTCCATCCGATTACACTAACACATCCAACAATATAATACGGACCCGCTTGCACAATCAAAACTCCGAAATAACATCTAGAAATATGAATCGGACGCCCAAATGCATGAATCAAATTATGAAACTCAAAAACTTCTAGAAACACTTTCTCACGTCCGATTCATATCAAATCAACTCGGAACGACGCAAAATTTTACGTGCAAGTCTTAAATCATCTTATGGAACTATTCCTAAGCTCAGAATCCCAAACGGATCTCGATATCACCAAAACCTACTCCAAACCAAACTTAAAGAACTTAAAAACTTGCAATGCGCCAACTTTCAACGTTAAGTACTGAAACGCTCACAGGTCATCCAAACCCGATCAGAACACGCGCCCAAGCCCAAAATCATCATACGAACCTATTGGAACCTTTGAATCCAGATTCCGAGGTCGTTTACTCAAAATATCGACTCAAGTCAAACTTATCCATTTTAAGCCATTATTAAGGAACTAAGTGTTCCGATTTCAACCCGAACTTTTCTAAACCCGAACTAACCATCCCCGCAAGTCATAAAATAGTAAAAGTACATACGGGGAGTTTTAATTAAGGGAACGGGGATCTAGAAAGTAAAACGACTGGTCGGGTCATTACATTTGAGTCCTTATAATATTCGACTAAGCGTATTAATCTATAATTAATCAGTGTATTGTATATTTAATCCTTTTATTAACGGAGAATGACAAATGATGGTTAGGTATGACGATGGGTAATTATGGTATTTCTCATGTTACTTTCAACAACAACACTTAGTGTATAATAATTACAAAAACTTAATTTGTTTTCCCTAGCACAATTGTAGTGTAATTTTTACTGTCACGTTTTGTTGCACAAATATAATTCAATAGTTAGATAATTTAAGTTTAAAACAAAAGTCAATTATAAAAAACAAAACCTTTTTTTATTATCAAAATATAAATAAACCTTTCCCAAACGAACATGTAAATAAGTTTTAATGTATGAATTATATGTGTGTATAAGAAATATCATTTATTATCTATTTGTTATTAAATATATGTAGTAATTTTAAATTGGTAACTAATATCATGAATAATAATTAAATCTTCCAAACAAATTATATTTTAACTTAATTTAGTTAACAAAAATTCTAATTTAAGTTTTTTATCAACTTATGTAAAAGAGTTTACTTATGTCAAATTAAAATGGAGACGACAATGCTGCAACATCACTTAGTTTCCCTCACAAAGTCTTAGACCACCTGAATTTATTCTAGAATTGGCCAGTTAATAGAGGAATTCTTTCTTTGGCTTAGTAAGAATCACCATTGCCAAAGTTTTACTCCCTAAATCCACCTGTTATTTCCCAAAAGGACTAAAACAAAACACATATACTGCTTAATTAAAGGTTAGATGTGTCGAGTCAAATATTGAAAGGACAAAAACTGAAAGAAAGCAATAATAGGACTAAAAAAATACTATTTCTCCTAAAAGAGGTTATAAATTCATGTTACATTTTTCATGTTTTAGATATAATTTTATAGCATATAGATATTTGAGGTATGTTCTCATTCTCTCGAATCTAATTTCTTTCAATGGAATTTATATCTAGTTCATTTTCTTCTTACGTACTCCTTTTTCGGTTTTTACATTAAGTAAATTACAACCACCATATATGTGATTTTTGTTAAATAATTGGTATGCACCTTAAGACTTTTTTTTATTTTTCCAAATTTTTAACGATCCTTTAGACATAAACACTGCACTTTTTGGACATTTTCATTTTAAGGAGCTAAGAATATCAAAAAATAGCTTGTGTGCCTTAATGATAGGAAATATAATAGGCCCCGAAATGATTGTGCTAGAATAATGCGTGACAATTTTCTTATAAAATGTCACGACCCGAAATTCTCACCTTTGAGACTGTGATGGCGCGTAACATTTCACTTATTAGGCAAGCCAGTATTAGAATAACTTCAGCCATTTTTAACAGTTCAGTTGAAATAATAATAAATCAACAGAATATTTAATTGAATATGAAATAAAAAATTTCTACAATCTCAAAACCGGTAGTACAAGTCACAAGCTCTACAGAGTTTACTAGAAACATCTCTAAATACAACTATTCTAGAATAGAATCAACAGTGCATGAAAAATATCAGAAGGTGACTCTGGGCCAGCGGACGCGACAACAGGTATACCTTAAGTCTCCACAACAATGTCTAGTCAATTAGCCAGATTATCAACAACACTGAGGTACCTCGATTTGCACAAAAATGTGCAGAAGAGTAATATGAGTACACTACAATGGTACCTAGTAAGTATCAAGTCTAACCTCGGTAGAGTAGTGACGAGGCCAGGTCAAGACACCTACAGGACATATAAACATGTACAAAATACTACATAAATCCAACAAGGAAGGAATATCAATATAAGGCCATTAACCGAAGAATTTCCAATTCAAATCAACAATGAGAACACAGAATAACAATGAGAAAACAATAAAGTCAGAGTACAAATGACATATGAGTAGGTTCAAGTAAGGAATCTTATGACAAATCAATCAATTAAATTACTTATGATGCATGTAATTCAACATAAATTACTCGAGGTATCACTCCTCGAAATCTCAATTCATGATTCACAACTTTTAAATTCTTACACAGGTGACATCTTGTTCTCACATCTTTCAAATTACTTTTTGCACGGCAAAATCCTCATGCTACCATGTGTATAATTACCGTATCAATATCAACCAAGATGACCAATGAATAATTTAAACATAATTAAATATAATTTCCAAATTAAATACAGTGAAATATCAAATGAGTCATTAAACCAATTTAGGATTTAAATAAGGTAAAATAGTGGAGAGGTTGTACAAATAGAATATCACTTGAGTTTAGTTTAGAAGCATATGAGATCCGATAAAATATTATATTTATAAAAAATAAGACATTCAATCAAGGTTTAACGAAATAAATATGAGATTTATTAAAGTAACACGAAATAATAATTTTTCACGTAATTTATACGACAATAAGATAATGAGAGGGTTGAGACATCAATTAGAGTAAAAATATAATCACTATTTAAATTAGTAGACCTTCGAATGAGGTATGAGTTTTATTTTTGAAAGACACACAAGTGGAACAACTTGAAAATTCTTTCATTTATATCTGCTAAATTTTTCAGCAACTTAACGTATCACATCAAATGCATGACTCACACAAGAAGTCCATATTATTCTATTTTTAATATATTGACGGTTAATTAATTATAAACAAATACAATAAGGTGATTTAAGAAACCACAATAACCGGCCTAACATGAAATGCATCATGAGAATTACAATCGCAATTAACCTTAATACCATAATAGTTTCTTATTTGTTCATTCGTTGCGACGTACAACCCGATCCAACAATATAATTATGCAAATAAATTCCATTGCGTCGTGCAACCCGATCCAACAATATAATATTTCAAATAAATTTCGTTGCGGTGTGCAACCCAATCCAATAATATAATCTTTCAAATAAATTGCGTTGTAGCGTGAAACCCGCTCGAACAATATAATCTTTCAAATAAATTTCGTTGCGGCGTGCAACCCGCTCCAACAATATAATCTTTCAAATAAATTTCGTTGTGGCGTGCAACCCTCTCCAACAATATAATCTTTCAAATAAATTCCTTTGTGGCGTGCAACCTGCTTCAATAGCAACACAAAGTAAGCAACTAATTTACAACCAACTACGGTATACCACAAAGTAAAAAGGAATAATGAGGCTATACAAAGAAGTCACAACCAATGAAAAAGGCTACATGATAGTTCACGAAATCAAATAGCAAGGAAGTGACAATCCACAAGCCAAGGCACAATTTATGAACATCAACTGACAATTAAGGCATGTATCAGGTAAAGCATGAATTCAAGAGTAGTTACAATCAACAATTGGCATATAAGGTGATATTGACAACAAAGATGGAACATGTGCTAACAATTTCAAGTAAAGCACGTACTAACAACTATAACACAAAAGATGTAGTCATGAAACAATAGTTACAATTAGTTACATGAAGGGAGCCTAACAGTCCAAACCGGTCAAATACCACATATAGGTTGTGTACTCACTCGTCGCCTCGCGTACACGACCTTCACATAACACAAGTAACACAATCATCCCAATTCCTAAGGGGTAGTTTCCCCCACACCAAGTTAGACAAGAAACTTACCTTAACGAAGCTAGGCTGATATTTCAAAATAGCCTTCTAGCTTGAATTGATCTCCGGACAGCTCAAATCTATCCAATTAAATTGTATAACTTCATTAAAATTCACCGAAAATAATTTTGGATAATAAAATGTCGACTTAAAATTTCACATTAAAAAGTCAACCAAAGTCAACGAGGCCAACCTCTCGGAACCCGATAGAATTTGCACAAAATCCGAATACCCATTCCGATACGAGTTCAACGATACCAATTTTACCAAATTCCTATAATGAATCGACCTCCAAATCTAAAATTTTTGTTTTTGAAAGATTTTGCAAAAATCTCAATTTCTTCCATCAAAACTCGAATTAAACGACGAATATAACCATAGATTCATGAAATATAACCATAAGGGAGTCAAGAACACTTACCCCAAGTTGTCTGGTGAAATTTGCCTCTGAAAATCGCTCAAACCGAGCTCCCCAACTCTATGTTTTATTAAAAATAGCAAAATTCCCCGTTTTATGGGGGGTTTTATGTCTGTGGCGCCGCAGGTGGCGTGGGGCGCTGCCTATGGCGCCGTTTCCAGAACTTCAGAAGTCCCAGCGCCAGGGATAGCACCCCACACTCCCCTGGGTGCTGACGACGACAGAAAATATTTCCCAAGACGGAAATGGGCATAACTCTCTCATACGATGTTCGAATTCGACGATTCTTCTTGTTATGGCTCCAAAATTTCAATATGGATCTAATGCTTCAATCAAAACTAAATTTTGAGCTCATGTTCTTAATGTGATACCACTTATTCTTGAAGAAACGACGTCGAAACATCCTAGAAATATCCAACCTTTACATTCGATTCCGAAACCTATCAAATCAAGTCCGATTGACTTTAAATTTTTGCACACAAGTCATAAATGACATAATGGACCTGTTCTAATTTCTATAATCGAATTTCGACCCCGATATCAATAAAGTCAATTCCCGATCAAACTTTCTAAAAATCTTCCATTTTCCAACTTTCGTCAAAATGCGTCAAATTGCCCTACGGACTTTCAAATTCACATTCGGACATACACCTAAGTCCGAAATTACCATACAAAGCTATTGGAACCATCAAAACTCCATTCCGGAGTCGTTTGCACAAAAGTCGACTCTTCGGTCAACTCCTTTCTTTTAAGCTTCTTAAATAAGAATTGTTCTCCCAATTTGATCTTGAATCATCCGAAAACCAAAGTCAACTACACACGCAAGTCATAATACGTATTACGCAGTTGCTCAAGATCTTAAGCCGCTAAACGGGACGCTCATTCTCAAAACGACAAGTTGGGTCGTTACATCCTCCACCTCTTAAACAAACGTTCGTCCTCAAACGTACTAAGAATTATTCTGAGGTTATCAAATTGCTGATTTTACTCTTACACATAAACTCATGGGTGATACCACATCACCGCAACCAACATAGGTTCGACAACACCATCTCAATTGATATTAATTTTCCTATCCGCACTTATAAACCTTAAAATCAATTTTCTTACTCTCCAATCATTTTAAAAAGGGTCCGATTTTCATATCAACACACAGTATTAGTCTCAGCCGACTGTAACAACTCGTGCTTACGCTCGCACGGCACAACCACATAACGTATCGCAACATGCATATGCCCATAACCACATCTCTGGTCATAATAGTTGTTCATAACCAATTACAGCATCGTAGTTTAACTTCATGTTAACATAAATCTCGTTTCAAACCTTCACAATACTGACAACGAGACACGAGGCATGAAGGCCTCATAATTATTTACCTGAATTAATGAGTCACATTTAACGTCACCTAGGCACCCACCTCCTTGGCTAAAACTCAATAATTACAACACGAATATGGCAATTTATGCACAGATAAATTCATACAAGAATTTTCAAATAAGCCTAACAGGTATGACTCTCTAATAGTACAATAGTACAAATTTAATTTTACAGGGGAAAATTTAAACACCTAAAGCTTTATCACAAGGATCTCGTCCTTATATAACTTCCGCAGCGGCTTGTAGCCCGGTTTAAACATAACAAATCATATTAAAATGCAAGGATCTCGTCCTCGGTTTTGAATCACCAGTAATATGCACATCGTGCAAATCAAAATCATTCCATTTTCTTCTTTAAAAATAATTTCCGTTAAACAGAATCACAACACATAATGAACCCCCATACCGGCAGGGCATATAATTCATAAAATTATAATCAATTATCCCGAAATTACATCAAAACCCACTATAGTGAGTAACAGAAAGTCACTTTTGGACTCATAGCCCTCAATAGTGTACAAAACAAAAATGATAGACACGGGCTAACACCATCAAATCTCCCAACGGGGATAAACACGGAAGTAGGGTACAAATTCACAAACTCACCATATAAGGAGCACGAAAGGAGATCTCACCTCGATAACCGAAATTAAATCAAAATAAGAATAGTGCTAATGTATTATGAATTAAATCATACCTGTAACGACACCATCTGGTGTAACAGCCTCAGCCAATTCATAGCAATTATATCAACGGGTCGGGCCTTCACCTCTAGGACGCCCTCTATTCGCCTGTCCTTCACCCCTAACTGAATATGTAGGCAGAGTACCAACTGAAATGGATCTTGTTGCTTGAGAGCTCTGATGTAATATGTCTCTCCCAAGTCTGGGACAATCTCTCATGATGTTCCAGGTATCATAACACTCATAACAACCCATCTGCGATTTTGACTGCTCATATTGAGTTTGTGCCGGATAACTCAAATAACCATTATAGGAATCTTGTGCCGGTGGTGCAGTAAAAGAACTTACTGGTGCACCCCGAGTAATCTGATGCACGAACTGAGATGACCGACTGCTCGAGTCTCTGCCATAATGAGTTATAGCTGCAGAATAGCATCCACTGAATTCTCCAGAACCTCGAGACCTCTTGGTCTTCTTAGTTCCCTTTTTTCTCAACTCAAACATGTTCTAACATCTTGGAATTTTACACCACTTGTTGAAGTGAAGTATCAGCTTGTAGCCCCCGAGTCATATAGAATAAGTTCTTTAATGAATCTGTGGACTCGTTCTCTGGCTGTAGGAACCAAAGTAATAGTATGACGGGCTAACTCTTTGAACCTGATGGCATATTATGACACCATCATGGTGTCCTGACGTAGTCGATCAAAATCTGTGCGCCACGCATTCCGTAGAGTCTGGGGATCAAACTACCTGAAAAACCTCTCTGAAAATTGAGCCCAAGTAGGTGGTGTTGCATTGGCTGGTCTGCCCTCTTCATAGACTTGCCACAAATACCGATGGAGAATTATCTCTCCAAAGGTCAATTTCTTCCTTTGCTATGCTGATCTAATACCGCCGAGTTGACCCATTTCTTCACATATTCCTCGATATTTTCTTGGGGTAATACTTCCCCCTATTTGTACACAATGATCCCCAAAAGTAAAGCTCCGTACAGACAAATCTTGGCATGAACCACGTAGCCGATAAGCTCATCAACCACCGTAATTCCTCTGAAGCAATCCATACTGCCGCAACCGAAACGTCCACGTTGAATAAACCTTCTATAAATCAGAATTTGTTTCTCTTACTCCTTTGGTACTAAAGTATCGGATTATTAAGAACACAGTCATACCGCAAGTCCCAACATTGTCACTTGCAAAATCTCAGGCCTTAAACATATGCAAAATTTTAGGGAACCTTTCAGTACCACGTATGTACATCTCAGGCCAGCACTGATATAACACATGACCCCGCAATATGTTCATCTATAGTAGACTCCCCCACTTGGCGTGAAGCCATAGGACATAACGTCCGATGATCCACAATACTAACCTTCACAACTCCTACTCATCAACCAGATGCCAGAATTCGCTGCACCCCAACGTAAATCACTGGGTGATCCTTCAATACATCTACATTTTCATTCGGGACCACACATTGAGATGATGTTTGAGCATTTCTGGCTCCCTCGTAGTCTATCTGCGACATCACGAACCATCGGCGCACAACTGATACCGAGTGCACAATGTCATACACGAGTGGATGTGGATGAGTATAGATATATGCCTCAAGCTGAATTAATATCGCATGATAGGGACTAAAAGAAGTAGAATTTCCTAATAGTTTTCGTAGCCTCTCGAAGATAAGTACAGACGTCTCTGTACCGATCCGCAAAACTCTACTAAATATGCTTATGAATTGTAGCACCCATGAACCTAGAGCTCTGATACCAACTTTTCATGACCCAAAATTCCCACCATCGAGACCGTGATGGAGCCTAATATTTTACTTGCTAGGCAAGCCAACGTTAGAATAATTTCAGCTATTTTTAATAGTTTAGTTAAAATAATAATAAATCAACCGAATATTTAATTGAATATGAAATAGAAATTTTCTACAATCTCAAAACCGGTAGTACAAGTCACAAGCTCTACAGAGTTTACTGAAAAAATCTCTAAATACAACTGTTCCATAATAGAATCAACAGTGCAGGAAAAATATCAGAAGGTGACTCTGGGCCTGCGAACGCGACAACATGTATACCTTAAGTCTCCACAACAATGTCCAATCAATTAGCCAGATTATCAACAACTCTGAGGTACCTGGTTCTGCACAAAAATATGCAGAAGAGTAGTATGAGTACACCACAACAGTACTGTAATATCTCGTAATTCTTTTAAAGAAAAGGGCCTATTGGTCATTTTAGCAAAATAATTAAAAACAAAAACCAAAAAGGGGGATTACGGCCAAAGCCCATTACGAGAGGCACAAAAAGGAAAAAGCCTAGGCTTATAAGCCATTAAGCTTCGGCAGAAGCATTCAAGGCAACAAAGAAAAAGAAAAGAAAAAAAATAAAAATCATTGTGAGCCACTTTTGAGAATCAAAGGAAACGTGAGGTTTTAGTTTTCTACCATTGAAGAAGACCACAAGTATTTAACACAGAAAGCTAATTAAACAGAGAAGAAGAAGGTAAATTTCTAAACTTAATTCATAGATTTGATTCATAAATTCCATGGCTATAGAGTTGGGGTTGAGAGTTAGTTGAAGAATTAATATTTATGAAATAATAGAGTCCATGGAATGTTTCATGAATTGGTGAATATACTATCTGTTTGGGGTTGTAAGCTTATATATTTGTGTATATACCAATAAAAAAGGATATTCCTTCATAAACCTTTCCGTTTCATTAGTGATTGGTAACCAAATATGATTTCTACTAATATTAGTGATATTGAAAAAAAAGGATTACAATGAAATTTTATAGCTGTGAGTTGGGATACTTAAATGGGTCTTGATATTTCAAGTAGAATAAGAGGAATTATTGGGTAAATATAATTCGACGAATTAAGAGCCCAATATAAAACTCAGAGGATTGGGTATCCTAAATTAGTGATGAATTTAGCCTAAATGAGGCAATTAACATGAGATCGATGTTTATGTAGTTATATATTGATTAAAGAAAGTCATGCGGATCGCTCGAGGTGAGGAGTTTGGTATTTGACACGATTACTGTGAGTAGTAATCTTACCACAATTTATGTTTTTATAACTTGCATGATTTACACACGATTTTAATATGAGTATGTTACCGATTATTTTGAGTTGCATGTGGGATAAGTCTTTTACTCGATATGATACCGAAATAGTTATTTGAGATGATTACCGTTGTTTTAAATATTCTTGTTGTCACTAGATATGTTTTACCATTACTTGAATTTATGGTTATAGAAATAAAATTACATGATTTGATAAAAACCAAAATGCCCTATATTGTTTTAAAATATTTTCTTATGAGTATATACGGATTATAGAGACAAGTATAAATGGGAGTAAACTTTGAAGGATCTCGTAGCTAACGGCGGGTTTGTTAGACGTGGTGTACCTTATAATTACTGATTACCGTTACAACCCTCGCTAGTAGGAAGGTATAACTAGCATACCGTTACTGATTTCCCTCGAGTAGGGACTACCATTATATTTGACTTCTTGTGAAGAAGTCCACAGTTATACCAATTACATGATCCGTTCATTGAAATCTCTCAAACATGAATATGATATTACAAGGTATTTACCGAGCTTATTACCGAATTGTTAATTGATTTATATTACATGAAAAACATGATAAGACTGATTATTGTTTATTATTTCTGAAAGAGAATTCTTATGATATTTTCTGTTTAATATATATACTAGCATGTTTTCTGACTTGTCCCCAATAAAAACGGTTGTGGTTAAGTGTTATTACTCGTTGAGCTAGCGACTCATTCCCTACTAATTTGTTTTACAGAGATAGCAGTTGAGGCGGGCGAGGATTTCATTAATTAGAGCGCACAGGTTGATAGTTCTTGGTGAGACTCGCACTTGTTCGCGTGGGCGGAGATTTTATTTATTGTTATGGCCTTTTCTTTGAACTCTTAGAGTCGCTCCATATTCATTCTTTTAGTGTCATGAGTATTCTTTTGTTATTATAGACTGATGTTGAGTATCACTCATTCTTATCAATGTTAGAGATAAATTAGTATTTCTAGCTGTTAGTGGGTTGACTATTAATGGTAGATATTTTTTTGGTTAATTGATAAAGTTATTGTTGTTTGAATTGATATTAGGATGTTCGTTGTTGATTTGAAACAGGAAAACTTTTGAGATAGTCCAAAAACAGGGGAAACTCTGTCCAATTTTCTGTAAAATACCGATGAGGCTTACTTGGGGGCACTTGCTCCTAAGTGCCGGTCATGATCCTAAATTGGGTCGTGACAAAGTTGGTATCAGAGCTTAGGATTTAAGTCCCGAGTCATGGAGCAAAGTTTAGTAGAGTCTTGTTCATGGGTATGTAGGCACCCATACTTATGATCTTAAGGCTACTGAACATCTAGGAATATTTTCCCTTCTTTCATTCTTTGATCATACATTGAGATAACTTGATATTGACTTTGGAGTATTTCGTTCGCTGATGGCTAGGATACACACACCCTCATCTGCTAGACGTGTTGTTGGACGTGGTACTACCCGGGGTGGAGATCAAGTTGGGATTCATCAAACTAGAAGACAGGCAGCTCCTCAACCTGAAGTTGAGAACATGAGTCAACCCCAAGCTACTATGCCAGATCAAGTGCAAGAACAGGGGGTTCAGGATGCTCCATCACTAGTGCCAACTGTTGTACCTATTGTTGCCTTACCTACAGACGCAGTGGAAATGTTATTGAATATGTTAGAGGCATTGGTGCCTACTTAGGGTGGAAGTTCAGCTCCTCGGGCTACTTTACAGACAAAAGCACTTGCACAGACTCATACTTTTGGGAATAAGGAAGTATCCCTACAAGAGTTCCTGAAATTGAAATCACCAAAATTCACAGGTTCTAATAATTAAGTAGATCCTCAAAGTTTCTTGGATGGGACACTCAAGGCATTGCGTTCTCTAGGATGTTCTAGTGAGAGGACCGTGGAGCTCGCAGCATATAAACTAGAGGATATGGCTAACACATGGTATAAAACTATATTGCTAGGAAGGCCAGCAAGAACAGCCCCACTGACATGGGACGGGTTCAGTAAGTTATTTATGGATTATTTTCTTCTAGATAGCCTGAGGCAAAAATATGCTAGAGACTTTGAGAGATTGGTTCAGACTCCAGATATGGATGTGTCAACCTACAACATGAAGTTTTGTAATCTTGCGAGATATGCTTCTTACTTAGTGCCTACCCATGAAGCTCGAGTTCGGAGGTTTGTTGATGGGTTGGTTGGTCGTCTATACACTGTAGTAGCCCCACAGTTGAAGACTTTGTCCTATACTCATACAGTTGATCTCGCTAGAAAGATTGAAAATAAGGGATGTGATAAGCGTGTAGCTAGTGAATTACGTAAGAAGGTTAAGAGAGGAGGATCTTTCAATGGCGATTTTACTGAAAATCGCAGAGCAGGAAATCAAAGACAACAGCAACAGGGTTCTCATACAGGGGCACATTTGTCTTCACAGTCCGCATACAGACCACATTACAGACAGGGTACTAGGGACCATCATCATCATCTGGACATCATAATTCTGGGCAAATATATGTCACTTCTCCAGTCTGACAGACCTGTGGTAGATCATATTTGGGATAGTGTCATGTTCTGACTGGAGAGTGCTTTCGATGTGTCCAGTTGGGACATCACTTGAGGGATTTCCCTCAGCCTCAGAAGAATTTCAACTAGGCTTCTACTTAGTCAGCTGCACCTACTCAAACTACTCGTAATACCTTAGGTGCTACAAGTACAGGAAATAGAGGTCGAAATGTTGGAGATTGTGCTACTGTGTATCAAGGACAAGGGAATGCTGGTAGAGGTCAGGCAAGAGTTTTTGCATTTACTAGACAGGATGCTCAGGCCTCGAATGCAGTGGTTACATGTATTCTTTCTGTATGTTCGTTTGATGCACTTGCATTGATTGATCTGGGATCTACTCACTCCTATGTGTCCTTGTACATTGCTTTGAGGTTTAGTAAACAGCCTGAGCTATTGAATGATCTTTTTCTAGTTGCTACTCCTGTTGGGGAGTCTCTATTAGCTGAATATATGTACCGTGCTTGTCAGATTTGGGTTGAGGGTAGAGATACTCTAGCTGACCTTATTGTACTTGATATGATTGACTTTGATATGCTGATGGGAATGGATTGGTTATGTTCTTTATATACTATCGTCAATTGTCATGCGAAGATAGTTAAATTTGAGATACCAAACGAACCTAGTTTTATTCTAAGAGGAAGTCAGGTTCCAGAGATTTTCAAAGTTGTATCCTTTATGAAGGCTCAACAACTTCTGAAGAAAGGTTGCTTGGGTCTCTTAGCTATTGTAAATGACACAAGAAAGGAAACAATTAGTATAGAAAATGTACCAGTAGTGAGAGAATTTTCTGATGTATTTCCTGAGGATTTACCAGGATTGCCTCCAGTACGAGAAATAGATGTTGGTATTGATTTGCCACCTGACACACAGCCCATATCAATACCCCCATATCGGATGGCACCAGCAGAGTTGAAGGAGCTGAAACAACAACTACAGGATTTGTTAGATAAGGGTTTTATCAGACCGAGTATATCTCCATGGGGTGCACCAGTACTGTTCTTAAAGAAGAAAGACAGATCCCTGAGAATGTGGATTGACTACAGGAAGTTGAACAAGATAACAATACGCAATAAATATCATTTGCCTCGTATAGACGACATGTTTGATCAGTTACAAGGAGTTTCCCACTTTTCAAAGATTGACCTCTGTTCTGGTTATCATCAGCTTAGAATCAAAGATGAAAATATTTCGAAGACTTCTTTCAGAACTCGATGTTACATCCCGTAATTTAATATTAGGATGAGTCGTAGTAATCCATATGAGCTTGAAGGGATCAAGACTATTCATGAGATTATAGAGGATTTGTGGCTATGTTATTAAAAGACCTTGTAAGTTTAACAACCTTGATACTGTTATATACATTTGATATGGTATTTGAGTGGAAACGTTTTGTGAAAAAATGTTAAAGTTTGAAAAATATGATTTTATATAGTTATTAATATTACTACTTTCGAACATGCTTTAAATTACACACATAATATGAGAAAGTTTATGAGATTTTCTTTATTGTAAAGATTAAAATTACTTTTTTCACAAGAAAAGAAGGTTATCTTTTTACCATTTTAAGAATTAAGCGTACGAAAATTTATACTCTTTATATGAGATTAGAAAAATTAGAAGTTTAGAAAATATATCTATTTTTACATGGATGTTTTAATAAAATAATAGTGTATGCATTAATTTTATATGGTACCATGATTTATTAATATTTTAATAGTAGTACTTTAGGATGAGGACAAGACTATTTTCGAGGTTATAAGTATTTATGATATGTCAAACAAGTAATAAGTAAGTGTTATAAAGGTTAGACGGTAAACGAATCGAACAAATTGAGTATCGCCGAAGTTTGGCAATTTGGGATAAAATACGGTCCAAGCTATAATACCCCGTATTTATGGACTAGTGTCATACAAGGTACCACATGACCATGATAGTAAGGTGTATAAAGTATGTTAAAAGTGAGTAGTATTTTAAGTAATTTGAGGTAATTCTTAATTATGTGAATAATTAAGGTAATTATGAATTTTAGTGGGAGATTTATTAAGTAGTTAAGATCTTTGGATAAGTTTGGTGGATACATAACGTGGCAACAAGTGAAAATGGATCAAGACTACATGATGACTCTTTAGTTTATATAATAGGTGGCATATTTAGAGTAAATTGTGGCTAAGTAGTCATCCTTGTTTTTTTCTTTATTTTCTATGTGATCTTATCAACCTCCCAATTTGATGATTCTCTCGTCTATCAAATTACTCTAGGGCATCTGCACTTTGGATATTTCTCCAAGCTAAAGTTATACATTTGCACTTTAGCAAAACCATGTATTTCAAAATGAGAATCTGCTCAAGTATGAATGCTTAAGATTGCTTAGTTTTAATGAATTGCACCCAGATTTCTATATTTCACGAATAGTTTTTGGCAATTTCTATATGTTCTCTGTTATGTGAATGGAAGAGACAACTTACCTCTTTTGTGGAAAATAGATGTCAATAGGCTATTTATGCTAGGGAGAAATATACTGGATAGTCGATCATTTCTTTTGAATTTCTTGGAGGGTATGATGATGTTATGATGCCTCATTACATGTTTTGTTGCGTTCGACGGGTGTTGGAAAGATTGTCAAGAGAATCGGCTCAGGTATGTTAAAGCTAATCCTTCTTTTTTTTTTGGCATGATCCAAGAAATGATACGTAAATGTAATGATATTCCATAAGTGGTTCTACTCTTAGCAGTTAAGGATGTCTATGTTATTTATTCCCGTAAAGTGATATTCAAGCATGTCTAAGTATGTATCTAGTTCCCTATTGAGGTATATGATAGAGATGTTAATGTTTATAATATGGTAATACATGCATCTTCGTGCATATTTATTTACCACCGTGCTACGGACGGTCGGGCAGTTACCACCAGTTGGGCAGTAATGTATTATTATTTACCACCGGTTGGGCAGACATGCATATTCATTTACCACCGAGCTACGACCGGTTAGACAGTTACATATTTACCACCGTGCTACGGCCGGTTGGGAAGTTATACATCTACCACCGAGCTATGGCCGGTCGGGCAGTTACCACCGGCTGGGCAGTTATGTATTATTATTTACCACTGGTTGGGCAGTTATGCATTTACCACCGAGCTACGGCCGGCCGGGTAGTTACCACTAATCAGTTGGGCAGTCATGCATCATACGATATGGATAATAGTCTCAAAGAGAAGCATTGTATATATGTAAGTATAATAAGTATGCATATACTGTGGCACTTTAGATATTCAGGTTGATTCTTATATGTCTTTAATTAATGTTGACTTATTGTTATATTTCAGTTCTGCCTTACATACTCAGTATATTATTCGTACTGACGTTCTTTTATTGGGGACGCTGCATTCATGCATGAAGGTATAGATAAACAGTTTGATGAGCCCTCATAGTAGACCAGATTGGCTTCAGTGAAGGAGAGGTAAGACTCCACCTCATTCGGAGTGCAGCCGAGTCTGTGAGTCATCATGTTAGAGGTTTTCTATAGACTTATGGGTAGGCCGGTACCCAATCCCATTTGATGTCAAATAATCTTAGAGTCTTTGTAGACAGAGGTTTATTTTGTACAGTATTTCATAGGCCTTGACGGCCCATATGTAATCATGTCTTAAGAATGATAGTTTATTGATACAGTGTTCGCCCACTTACAGTTGTACATTATGAGTTGTATCCATGTTGACCCATGATAGTTACAAAAGGAATGAACTCAGCCTACTTGACCTATGTATGTTCTAGTTTTGGTCGAATGATCATAAGTTACAGAGTGATTCGCTCGGGCCAGTGCAGCATCGGGTGCCAACCACACCTCCCCAGGTTTGGGGCGTGACAAAGTGGTATCAGAGCGGGTCGTGTCCTAGGGAGTCTACGAAGTCGTTCCTAGTAGGGTCTCACTTATGGGTGTGTTGCGTGCCACATTTATAACTAAGAGGCTATAGGGCATTTAGGAAATGTTACCCTTCTTTTATTTCCAGATCGTGCCATAGAGCTGGGTCGTAAGAAGTCAGTATAAAGCTTCCACCGAATTTTGTATGCACTAGAGGTGCAATCACAATAGAGCTTTAAGTCGTAGATGTAATAAGTGGAAGGGAGGTTATGAAAGCGACAGAAGATACAATGTGAGATTGAAAAGTAAGTAAGGTAAAGGTGAAGAATGTACGAGATACTCAAGTAAAAGAGGTTGTGAATAGTCGAGACTTCAGATATAGTTTGGGTTTTAGTTTAGTTTATAGAGGAGACCCTAGTGAACATTTTGTAAATCTCTAAGAGTTAACATTCGAGGACGAATGTTTTAAAGGGGGGAAGGATGTTACATCCGGTACTTTAATATTAGGATGAGTTGTAGAAATCCATATGAGCTTGAAGGGATTAAGACCATTCATGAGATTATAGAGGATTTGTGACTATGTTATTAAAAGACCCTGTAAGTTTAACAACCTTAATACTGTTATATACATTTGATATGGTATTTTGAGTGGAAAGTTTTTGTAAAAAAATATTTAAGTTTGAAAAATATGAATTTATATAGTTATTAATATTACTACTTTCGAACATGCTTTAAATTATACACATAATATGAGAAAGTTTATGAAATTTTCTTTATTGTAAAGATAGAAATTATTTTTTTTAACAAGAAAAGAAGGTTATCGTTTTACCATTTTAAGAATTAAGCGTACGAAAATTTGTACTCTTTATATGAGATTAGGAAAATTAGAAGTTGAGAAAATATATGTATTTTTACATGGATATTTTAATGAAATAATAGTGTATGCATTGATTTTATATGGTACCATATTTTAATATTTTAATAGTAGTACTTTAGGATGAGGACAAGACTATTTTCGAGTTTATAAGTATTTATGATATGTCAAACAAGTGATAAGTAAGTGTTATAAAGGTCAGAGGGTAAACGAATCGAAGAAATTGAGTAGCACCGAAGTTTGACAGTTTGGGACAAAATACGGTCCAAGCTTTAATATCCCGTATTTATGGACTAGTGTCATACAAGGTACCACATGACCATGATAGTAAGGTGTATAAAGTATGTTAAAAGTGAGTAGTATTTTAAGTAATTTGAGATAATTCTTAATTATGTGGATAATTAGGTAATTATGAATTTTTATTGGTAGATTAATTAAGTAGTTAAGATCTTTGGATAAGTTAAGTGGAAACATAACGTGGCAATAAGTGGAAATGGATCAAGACTACATGATGACTCATTAGTTTATATAATAGGTGGCATATTTAGAGTAAATTGTGGCTAAGTAGTCATCCTTGTCTTTTTCTTTATTTTCTATGTGATCTTATCAACCTCCCAATTTGATGATTCTCTCGTCTACCAAATTACTCTAGGACATCTGCACTTTGGATATTTCTCCAAGCTAAAGTTATACATTTGCACTTTAGCAAAATCATATATTTCAAAATGAGAATCTGCTCAAGTATGAATGTTTAAGATTGCTTAGTTTTAATGAATTGCACCCAGATTTCTATACTTCACGAATAATTTTTGGCAATTTCTCTATGTTCTCTGTTATGTGAATGGAAGAGACAACCTACCTCTTTTGTGGAAAATAGATGTCAACGGGCTATTTATGCTAGGGAGCAATATACTGGATAGTCTATCTTTTCTTTTGAATTTCTTGGAGGGTATGATGATGTTATGATGCGCTTGATCCTCTCTTTTGTAATTCTAAGGAAGTATGATGCAATTTTTCTTAAGAATATCATACGGATTGTTTCCCCTACTTCGATCCATCATTACATGTTTTGTTGCGTTCGACGGGTGTTGGAAGGATTGTCAAGAGAATCGGCTCAGGTATGTTAAGGCTAATCCTTCTTTTTTTTTTGGCATGCTCCAAGAAACGATACGTAAATGTAATGATATTCCATAAGTGGTTCTACTCTTAGCAGTTAAGGATGTCTATGTTATTCATTCCCGTAAAGTGATATTCAAGCATGTCTAAGTATGTATCTAGTTCCCTAGTGAGGTATATGATAGAGATGTTAATGTTTATAATATGGTAATACATGCATCTTCATGCATATTCATTTACCATCGTACTACGGACGGTCGGGCAGTTACCACCGGTTGGGCAGTAATGTATTATTATCTACCACCGGTTGGGCAGACATACATATTCATTTACCACCGAGCTACGGCCGGTTGGGCAGTTACATATTTACCACCGTGCTACGGCCGGTTGGGAAGTTATACATCTACCACCGAGCTATGGCCGGTCGGGCAGTTACCACCGGTTGGGCAGTTATGTATTATTATTTACCACTGGTTGGGCAGTTATGCATTTACCACCGAGCTACGACCGGTCGGGTAGTTACCACTAATCAGTTGGGCAGTCATGCATCATACGATATGGATAATAGTCTCAAAGAGAAGCATTGTATATATGTATATATAATAAGTATGCATATACAGTGGAACTTTAGAGATTCAGGTTGATTCTTATATGTCTTTAATTAATGTTGACTTATTGTTATATTTCAGTTCTGCCTTACATACTCAGTACATTATTCGTACTGACGTCCTTTTGTTAGGGATGATGCATTCATGCCTGCAGGTATAGATAAACAGTTTGATGATCCCTCATAGTAGACGAGATTGGCTTCAACGAAGTATTTGTAAGACTCCACCTTATTCGGAGTGCAACCGAGTCTATGAGTCATCGTGTCAGAGTTTTGCTACAAACTTATGGGTAGGCCGGTACCCTGTCCCATTTGATATCAAATAATATTAGAGGTTTTGTAGACATAGGTTCATTTTGTATAGTATTTTAGAGGCCTTGACGTCCCATATGTAATCATGTTTTAAGAATGATAGTTTATTGATACAGTGTTCGCCCACTTACAGTTGTATATTATGAGTTGTGGCCAAGTTGGCCCATGATAGTTACAAAAGGAATGAGCTCAGCCAACTCGACCTATGTATATTCTAGTTTCGGTCGAATGATCATGAGTTACAGGGTGGTTCGCTTGGGCCAGTGCGGCACCGGGTGCTAGCCACGCATCCCCAAGTTTGGGGCGTGACACTCGATACGGGCACTATGAGTTTTTTGTGATGCCTTTCAGACTGACTAATGTCCCAGCTGCATGCATGGATTTAATGAATAGGGTGTTCAAGCCGTTTATGGATATATTTGTAATAGTATTTATTGATGATATCCTGATATATTATCGTAGTCAAGGAGAACACGAGAATCATCTTAGGACTGTGTTGCAAACATTGCGAGAACATCGGCTTTATGCTATGTTCTCGAAGTTTGAATTTTGGCTAGACTCAGTAGCATTTCTAGGGCATGTTGTATCCAAAAATGGAATTATGGTAGATCCTAAGAAGACAGAAGTTGTGCAGAAATGGCCCAGACCTACTTCTCCTAGAGAGATTCGTAGCTTTTTAGGCTTGGCGGGCTATTGCAGGTGTTTTGTGCATGATTTCTCCAGAATAGCAGTGCTACTAACTAAGCTAACACAGAAAAAATGCAAGGTTTCAGTGGACGGAAGAATGTGAGCAGAGCTTTCAAAAACTCAAAACGTGTCTGACAACCGCACCCATATTAGCCTTACCATCGGGTTCTGGAAGATTTACGGTGTTCTATGATGCATCGAGGGTGGGATTAGGATGTGTTCTCATGCAAAATGGTTGTATTATAGCTTATGCTTCAAGACAATTGAAAAAGCACGAGCAAAACTATCCTACACATGATTTGGAGATGGCTGCAGTGGTATTTGCTCTAAAACTTTGGAGACATTACCTATACGGCGAAACGTGTGAGATTTATACTGACCATAAAAGTCTGAAGTATATCTTTCAGTAGAGAGATCTAAATATCTGGCAACGTCGGTAGATGGAACTACTTAAGGACTATGACTGTTTTATTTTGTATCATCCTGGAAAAGCCAATGTGGTGGCTGATGCATTGAGTAGAAACTCTATAGGGAGGTTGGCATATATAGCTCCTACAAAGAGACTTTTGGCCAAAGATATTCAGAGACTAGAAGGTGTGGGTATCAGATTTAGTGTCGGAGATTCAGAGGTATTGTTGTCTTGTGCTCACACTAAGTCTTCATTAGTTGAGCGCATTAAGGCCACCCAATATGAGGATGAGCGATTTTGCAAATACAGAAATGAGGCCTTAGCTAGCAAAAGCAAGGATATGATTGTTGAAAGTGATGGTGTTCTTTGAATGGGTGGCAGGCTATGTGTCGCAGACGCAGATAGGTTGAGGCATACTATTCTTAAAGAAGCTCACAACTCTAGATACACTATATATCCTGGATCCACAAAAATGTATCATGACCTAAAGCAATTTTATTGGTGGGAAGGTATGAAGAATTGTTTGACTTGTCAGTAGGTCAAGGCTGAGCATCAGCGACCCGAAGGACTGTTACAACAAATTGAGATTACAAAGTGGAAATGGGAAAGAATTACTATGGATTTTGTCACCGGTCTACCACGAACCCTTAGAGGTTATGACTCTGTATTGGTGATTGTAGATCGATTGACAAAATCAGCACACTTTTTGCCAGTGAAGACTACATATAGTGGAGTAAGATATGCACAAATATTTATGAAAGAAATTATCCGACTTCACGGAGTTCCAGTATCCATCATCTCTGATAGAGGATCATATTTCACTTCGCGCTTTTGGAAATCTTTTCAAGAAGCATTGGGTACACGAGTAGATCTTAGTACTGCATTTCACCCACAAACAGACGGGAAGTCTGAATGTACTATACAGATCTTGGAGGATAAGTTGAGAGCTATCATTCTTGAGTTTGGAGGTAGTTGGGATGCTTATCTACCTTTAGCTGAATTTTCTTACAATAATAGCTTCCAGTCCAGTATTCAAATGGCATCGTATGAAGCACTGTATGGTAGAAGATGTCGTTCTCCTATCGGATGGTTTGAAACTGGTGAGACTAACTTATTGGGACCCGACTTAGTACAAGAAGCTATGGACAAGGTCCAGTTGATCAGATAGAGATTGATTATAGCTCAAAGCAGACAAAAATCTTATGTGGATAAGAGAAGAAGAGACTTCATGTTCGCAACTGAAGACAAAGTATTCCCCCGACTCTCTCCTATGAAGGGTGTGATGCGATTTAGGAAAAGAGGCAAGCTGAGCCCCAGATTTGTAGGACCGTAAGAGATACTAGACCGAGTGGGAGCTATGTCTTATCATTTGGCACTTCCTCCTGGGTTGTCTTTTATTTGTCATGACCCAATTCCATGTTAGGCCGTGATGGCGCCCAGCGCTTTCGCCAAACAAGCCAACAGTGAGCAAACTATATGATTTCTCCTTTAAAAAAGATTTTTTCCTAGTAATAAAACTTTCTTTAAGTGTAAAAGATTCAAGAAGTAATAGATTTAAAAATAAATAACGCGAAAACTAATAAGTGCAATCATGATCATGAAATAAAACCAAAACCAAGAGTCTACTAGTGCGTGTACCAAGACCTAGTGTCACAAGAGTATGGGCTACTAGTAGAATATACAAAATATTTACTACTCTACTGTATGAAATAAAATAGATAGAACAATAACAACAGAAAGACTTCGGTTGCTGCAGAACGGCTCGAAAGGGCAGCTCACCGTGTAGTCTCGTACCAGGAGTTAAGCGTACGCGCCGGACTGATATCTAGATGCACCTGCCTCAGATCCTGCACATCAAGTGCAGAAGTATAATGTGAGTACATAAATAACATATATCCTATAAATATCTAGTCTAACCTCGAAGAAGTAGTGATGAGGGGTCGACTTCGACACTTACTATGGGCCAACAATATAAAAATATGAAGTTCTAATTTAAACATGATATATAAAAATGATAATAGAACTCAGAGCAGGAAGAAAATAAACAATTCCTTTTATCGCGAGTAGGAACCAAGTCATTTCCCTCATCTAACCATTTCACCTCTCTAGCAAATGAAACAATATTAAATGTAGAAAGGCTTCCAATATATTTCTGCACGAATTATGTTATGGACGTACGACCCGATCCAAATATACATATACATATAATGTGCACTGTCGAGGGTCGAACGACACGAACCATAGATTCATCTATTAACCTGCTGAGGCGAACGGCCCGCTCCCATGAGAGTAGTGAAAATTTACACCGCTCGCGGAATATACCTGCGACACGGTTGAACATAGATTTTCTCAAGTCATCATAATATCCCTCAATTCATTTCAAAATAAGAAATTCAACTAAAAACTTTTAAAGTATTGAAATCCTCAACCTCAGGTTTATAGTATTGAAATCCTCAACCTCAGCTTTATTCTAGACAATTAGTAAGCATAAACAAGCAATGGTATCAACAAAGCATGGCGTGAACCTAAATCTACCCTGGCAAAATGCTCCAGAGCTGCTTCTGTGACCAAACTCTCGCACCTGCGGCCCAAAGCTCGCAGGTGCGGTCACACGAGAACTGGTGTAACCAGCAGCCCTTTTGAGTTTCAAACTCAATCTGCGCATAGTCCGAAAGGAATTCGGGGCCCCCGAGGCCCTGTCCAAACATACCAACAAATTTGGAATCATAAAACGGACTTGCTCGAGCTCTAGTAATGCGTGAAACAACATCGAAACTATGAATCATACCCCAAACCAATTGAATCAAAAATATGAAATTCAAGTTCTTCAATTTACCCCCAATGCACTGAAACGTACATAAACTACTCGGATTGACACCAAATTTTGTGTGCAATTCTTAAATGACATTAAGGAACTATTCCCTATCTCGGAATTCCATTCGGACCTCGATATCACCAAAACCTATTCCAAACCATATTTAAAGCACTTCAAAAACCTTCAAGGAATCAATTTCACTATTTGGCGCCGAAACGGCATGGGTCATCTAAAATCCGATCCGAATATATGCCCAAGTAGGTAATCATTATACGAACCTATTGGAACCGTCAAATCCCGACTCCGAGGTCGTTTGTTCAAAATATTGACCGAAGACAAACTTAGCCTTTTTGCCAATCTTAAGGAACCTAATGCTCCAATTTCAACCGGAACCCTTCCCAATCTCGAACTAACCATCCCCGCAAGTCATAAAATAGTAAAAACACATAGGGGAAGTCTCATTTAGAGGAATGAGGTTCTAGAAAGCAAAACGATCGATCGGGTCGTTACATTCTCCACCTCTTAAACAAACATTTATCGTCGAATGGGTTTAGAATCATACCTGGAGTGCTGAGTAAGTGTGGATATCTGCTCTGCCTGTCCTCCTCGGACTCCCAGGTCTCCTACTCAACTAGTTGGCCCCTCTACTGAACCATTACCACGGAAATCTTCTTGGATCTCAACTGGCGAATCTGTCTATCAACAATGGCAACTAGATCCTCCTCATAGCCCAGACTCTCATCAAACTTAATCATGTTGAAGTCCAACACATGTGACAAGTCGGCGTGATACCTCCGGAGCAAAGACACGTGGAAGACCGGATGAACTCCAGATAGACTGGGAGGCAAAGCAAGCTCATAAGCAACCTCTCCAACTCGTCTCAACACCTCAAATGAGCCTATAAACCTTGGGCTCAAGTTGCCCTTCTTCCTGAACCTGATAATACCTTTCATCGGTGAGACTTTCAAGAGAACCTTCTCGCCCACCATAAATGATAAGTCACGCACCTTCTAATCTGTATAAGTCTTTTGTCTGGACTTTGCTGTGCAAAGTCGCTCCTGAATCAAATTTACCTTTTCCAAGGCATCTTTCACCAAATCAGCACCATATAACTTAGCCTTGCCGGGCTCAAACCACCCGATAGGAGAACGACATCGCTGACCATATAAAGCCACAAATGGATCCATCTCAATGCTGGATTGGTAACTATTGTTGTAAGAAAACTTGGCTAAGGGAAAGAATCGGTTCCACTACCCTCCAAAGTCGACACATGCTATGAGCATGTCCTCCAAGATCTGGACCGTACGCTCCGACTGCATGTCAGTCTGTGGATGAAATGTTTTGCTGAGCTCTACACAGGTCCCCAACTCACTTTGTACTGCCCTCTAGAAATGCGAAGTAAACTGAGGGCCTCTGTCTGATATGATGGAAACAGGCACACCATGCAACCGAACTATCTCCTGAATATAAATCTGGGCCAACCTCTCTGAAGTATACGTAGTCACAACCATAATGAAGTGTGCCGACTTGGTCAACCTGTTAACAATGACCAAAACTGCATCAAACTTCCGCAAGGTCTGCGGCAACCCAACTACGAAGTCTATAGTAATGCACTCCCATTTCCACTCGGGTATAGTCATCTGCTGGAGTAGGCCACCTGGCCTCTGGTGCTCATACATAACCTGCTGGAAATTTAGGCATCTAGCAACATACTCAACTATGTCTTTCTTCATCCGCCGCCGCCAATAATGCTGCCTCAGGTTGCGATACATCTTTGTAGCACCTAGATAAATGGAATATCGAGAACTGTGCGCCTCTTCTAGAATCCTCTCCCTCAAGTCATCGACATTAGGCATACATAGACGACCCTAGAGTCACAGAACACCATCCTCGCTGATAGAAACCTCCTTGGTACCACCCTGCGGTACCATCTCTCTGAGGACCATCAAGTGCGGATCATCAAACTGTCGAGACTTGATCTGCTCCAATAGTGAAGACTGGGCAACGACGTATGCAAGAATTTGGCTGGGCTCTGAAATATCCAACCTCACAACGCTATTTGCCAAATACTGAATTTCCAAGGCTAGTGGGCTCTCCTCCGCTGAATTGAATGCCAAGCTACCCATACTCTCTGCCTTTCTGCTCAAGGCATCCGCGACCACATTCGCCTTGTCCTGATGGTAAAGAATGGTGATGTCAAAATCCTTTAGTAACTCAAGCCATCTATGCTGCCTCAAATTGAGATCCGTTTGTTTGAACAAATGCCGCAAGCTGCGATGATCAGTGTAAACCTCACAGGACACCCCTTAAAGATAATGCCTCTAGATCTTAAGAGCATAAACAATCGCAGCCAACTCCAAATCGTGCACAAGATAATTCTTCTTGTAGGGCTTTAGCTGAGGTAAAGCATATGCAATAACTCACCCCTCCTACATCAATACACGACCCAAACCAATGCGTGAAGCATCGCAATACACAGTATACATCCTCGAACCGGAAGGCAACACTACAACTGGTGCTGTAGTCAAAGCTGTCTTGAGCTTCTGGAAGCTCGCCTCACAATCATTGGACCAACGGAACGGATCACCCTTCTGGGTCAGTCTAGTTAAAGGTGCTACAATAGATGAGAAGCCCTCCACAAATCGGTGATACTAACCTGCTAACCCCAAGAAGCTCCTGATCTCAGTCGCCGTCGTAGGACCAGGCCAACTCTGAACTACCTCAATCTTCTTGGGATCCACGTTAATACCCCCTCCTGATACAACATTCCCCAAGAATGCTATAGAATCTAGGCAAAACTCACACTTGGAGAACTTAGCATATAGCTTCTGTTCCCGCAAGGTCTGAAGCACCACTCTCAAATGTTGCTCGCGCTCCTCCATGCTACGTAAGTAAATCAAAATGTCATCAATGAAGACAATGACAAATGAATCAATATAAGGCCTGAACACCCTATTCATCAAATCGATAAACATCATTGGGGCGTTAGTCAAGCCTAAGGACATCACTAGGAACTCATAATGGCCATATCTAGTACGGAAAGCGGTCTTCGGAACATCCGAGTCCCGAATCTTCAACTGATGGTACCCCAATCTCAAGTCGATCTTAGAGAACACCTAGCACCCTGCAACTGGTCAAACAAATCATCAATACGCGGAAACAGGTACTTGTTCATAATGGTAACTTTGTTCAACTGGCGGTAATCAATGCACATTAGCATAGTCCCATATTTCTTCTTCACAAATAGCACTGGTGCACCCCAAGGTGATACACTTGGTCTGACGAACCCCTTTGCTAGCAACTCCTCAAGCTGCTCCTTAAACTTCTTCAACTCTTTTGGAGCCATATGGTATGGTGGGATAGATATAGGCTGGGTACCTGGAGCCATGTCAATACAGAAATCGATATCACGATCTGGTGGCATGCCTGGAAGGTCAAAAGGAAACACATCGGAGAACTCCTGGACTACTCGCACTGAATCAATCATTGGAGTCTTCGCGGTAGTATCCCGAACATAAGCTAGATAAGCCAAACACCCCTTCTCGACCATATGTCGAGCCTTCAGAAAAGAGATAACCCAGCTAGATCCACTGACAGACGAACCCTTCCACTCCAATCTAGGCAACTGTGGCATCACTAAGGTAACAGTATTGGCATGGAAATCAAGGATGGTGTGATATGGGGATAACCGGTCCATGCCCAGGATGACCTAAAAGTCGGTCATATCAAGCAACAGAAGATCATCTCTAGTCTCGTAACCACAAAATATGACCACACATGACCGATATATTCGATCCACAACAATAGAATCGCCCACAAGAGTGGACACATAAATAGGAGTACTCAAGGACTCATGAGGAATATCCAGGAAATGAGCAAACAGAGATGATACATACGAATAGGTAGACCCTGGATCAAATAGTACCGAAGCATCCCTACCGCAGACAGAAATAATATCTGTGATCACGGCATCTGAGGCCACTGCATCTGGTCTGGCCATGAAAGCATATAATCTGGCTAGAGCGCCACCTAGCTGGCCTCCACCCACCTGGCCTCCACCTCTAAGACGGTCCCTTCCCACCTGCCCTCCTCCTCTAGGCGGTTGGATAGCTGGTGCGGCTGGTAGTGCTGTAATCATAGGTTGCTGACCCTGCTGCACTAACTTGCCCCGAAGAATGGGACAAAATCTCTTCATGTGGCCAGGATCTCTGCACTCGTAACAACCCCTCAGAACGGTGGACTGCTGCCCTGAGGTATGACCCTGATGGCCTGAAGACCCACTGGAAGGGCCCTGAATAGCCGGTGGGCGGTAAGAACTCTCTGGCATGGTGTTGAAATAGGGTCAAACTAGAGCACCCCGAGGAGGCGGCGGTGCTGGATATGTAGGCCTACTCGGCTAGCCTCTCCCAAACTGACCTCTGCCCCCAGATGGAGCACTACTGAATCATCTCTATGACGGAACCGCTTGTCCCGCGACATCTGCTCTCGATCCCGCTGACGATAACCCTCAATCCTCCAAGCTATCTCCACAACTAGCTGGTAAGAAGTCCCCATCTCAACCTCTCGGGCCATAGTAGACTAAATACCAGAGTGCAACCCCGCAACGAACCTTCGTACTCTCTCTGCCTTAGTAGGTAGTATCATCAATACATGGCAAGACAATTCAGAGAACCTCGCCTCATAATCAGTCACTAACATCTGGTCCTGCCGGAGCTACTCAAACTGAGATCGCAACTCTTCCCTCTGGGAGGGTGAAATATACCTATCCAAGAAAAGGCGTATAAATTGATCCCAAGTCATGAGAGGAGAACCCGCTAGCCTGCTGAGAAGATACGACTGCCACCACCTACGGGACCTTCCCTCCAGCTGGAAAGTATTAAAATCCACCCCATAGGACTCCAATATCCTCATGTTATGCAGTCTGTCCCTGCACCGATCAATGAATTCCTGGGGATCCTCATGTCGCTCACCTCCGAAGACAGGAGGGTGTAGCCTAGTCTATCTATCCAATAACTTCTGCGGCTCGCCGGCCGCAACTGATCTAGGCTCGGGTGCAGCAGCTGCAACTGGCTGGGCTCCACCCACGGGTAGTGCACCCGGGGTCTGATATACGGTAGCTGCATGCCCGGGAGCCTGGGTAGTAGGTGTCTATGCTCCCCCTTCTGCCTGAGATGTGGCTAGGTCCGCTGAAAATAAACCAGCATGAGTCATAGTATCCATGAACTATAGCATACGACCCATAACCTCCTGGCTCCGCTGCAGGCACTTCGCCCTGCTCCTCCTCAATGAGATCCTCCACAGGATCCGCTGGTGGTGCAATTGGGGCAACTATGGGACGTTCTCGTCCCCTACCTCGGGCCGGTGCCCTCCCCCGGCCTTTGCCTCAGCCTCTAGTAACAGGGGGGCAGCTCCTCCCGGGTTTGAAATATCTGTCGTACGCATTCTCTCTATTTGTGAGGGAGTAAAAGAAGAAACTTAGTACACCATCAACTGCACGATAGGAGATGAATAAAGAGTAGTCTCCTAACATCCTATAGCCTATCGAAGATAAGTACGGAAGTCTCTGCACCGATCCGCAAGACTCTATTAGGCCTGCACATAACTTGTGAGACCTACGTGAACCTAGTGCTTTGATACCATGTTATCACTACCAAATTTCATGTTAGGCCGTGATGGCGCCCAGTGCTGTCGCCAGGCAGGCCAACAGTGAGCAAACTACGTGATTTCTCCTTGTAAAAAGATTTTTTCCAAGTAATCAAACTTTCTTTAAGTTTAAAAGATTTAAGAAGTAATAGATTTAAAAATAAATAACATGAAACCTAATAAGTGCAATCATGATCATAAAATAAAATCAAAACCAAAACCAAGAGTCTACTAGTGCGTGTACCAAGACCTGGTGTCACAAAAGTATGGGCTACTAGTAGAATATACAAAATATTTACTACTCTACTTTCTGAAATAAAATAGATAGAACAATAACAACAGAAAGACTTCGGCTGCTGCAGAACGGCGCAGAAGGGCAGAGCACCATGTAGTCTCAAACTAGGAGTCAAGCGTGCGCGCCAGACTGATATCCAGATGCACCTACCTCAGATCCTACACATCAAGTGCAGAAGTATAACGTGAGTACATAAATAACACGTACCCAGTAAGTATCTAGTCTAACCTCGAAGAAGTAGTGACGAGGGGTCGACTTCGATACTAACTATAGGCCAACAATATAAAAATATGAAGTTCTAATTTAAACATGATATATAAAAATGATAATAGAACTAAGAGCAGGAAGCAAATAAACAATTCCTTTTATCGCGAGTAGGAACCAAGTCATTTCCCTCATCTAACCACTTCACCTCTCAAGCCAATGAAACAATATTAAATGTAGAAGGGCTTCCAATATCTTTACGCACGAATTATGCCATGGACGTACGGCCCGATCCAAACATACATATATTGTACACTGCCGAGGATCGAACAGCATGAACCATAGATGTATCTATTAACCTGCCGAGGCGAACGGACCGCTCCCATGAGAGTAGTGGAAATTTATCCCAGAATATACTTGCGACGCAGTTGAACATAGATTTTCTCAAGTTATCATAATATCCCTCAATTCGTTTAAAAATAAGAAATTCAACTAGAATTTTTTAATGTATTGAAATCCTCAACCTTAGCTTTATAATATTGAAATCCTCAACCTCGGCTTTATTCTAGACAATTAATAAGCATAAACAAGCAACGGTATCAACAAAGCATGGTGTGAACCTAAATCTACCCGGACATAAGCATTAATAGTAGCTACGCACGGACCCTCGTCACCTCGTGTGTACATAGCCCCCACAAATAGAAGTACATTTTGATTAAGTTCACCTATGGGATTAGTTCCTTTTTTCAAGATTAGAAAAGAGACTTACCTTGCCTCAAAGCCTATTTTCTGGTCCAAGATTATGCTCCAACTCTCGATTTGGTGCCGAACAATCCAAAACTAATCAAATAGTATATAAACTAATCAATACATGTTCAAAAGTTCATATTCCAACTATTAAATAGGTTACCCAACCCTAAATGTAAGCTTCCTGAAATTCACCCTCGGGCCCACGTGCCCAGATTCTGAAAATTTTTGAAGAAAGTTGTTACCCATAACCTCATGAACTCAAATATGTAATTTTTACTAAATTCCATAACCAAATTCTGTGGTCAAATCCCATTTTTATCAAAACCTAGGTTTTTATTCTAACCCATAAATTTCACAAATTTACATGTTTAAACCTACCCATAATCTATGTTTTAAGCTAATATTGTATAGAAGTTACTTACCTCAAAGTGCTAGGTGAAAACCCTCTCAAGAAGCTCCAAAATCGCCCAAAGTGTGAGAGAAATGGGTTAGAAATGGCTTAAGTCCCGTATTAAATAAACCCCTTCTGCCCAGCGGTCTTCGCACATACGGTGCCTGGCCGCATTTATGGTACCGCACCTGCGGTGCTTGGTCCGCTTCTTTGGAAACCTTCAAGCCCAGTAAGGGCCGCTTCTACGGACGGGAGCCTGCTTCTGCGGCAAGTGTGCCTCTTCTGCGCCATGGCTCGCACCTGTGCTCTTCCTCCTCACACCTGTGCATTCGCAGGTGCGCACGAAACTTTGCACCTGCGATCCCTAGCCAAACACTCCAGAGCTACTTTTACGACCAAACTTTCGCACCTGCGGGCTCGCAGTTGCGGCCCAAAGCTCGCAGGTGCGGTCACACCAGAGCTGGTGTAACCAGCAACCCTTTTGAGTTTCAAACTCAATCCGCGCATCGTCCGAACGGCCCCGTCCAAATATACGAACAAGTTTGTAATCATAAAACGGACTTGCTCGAGCTCTCGGAATGCATGAAACTACATCAAAACTACGAATCATACCCCAAACCAATTGAATCAAAAATATAAACTTCAAGTTCTTCAATGTACTCCCAATGCGCCGAAACGTACTTAAACTACTTGGATTGACTCCAAATTTTGCATGCAAGTCTTAAATGACATTACAAAACTATTCCCGGTCTTATAATTCCATTCAGACCCCGATATCACCAAAATCTATTCCAAACCATATTTAAAGCACTTCAAAAACCTTGAAGGAACCAATTTCACTATTTGGTGCCGAAATGCTCCCGTGTTATCCAAAACCCGATGCGAATATACGTTCAAGTCCAAAATTATCATAAAAACCTATTGGAACCATCAAATCCCGATTTCGAGGTCGTTTTCTCAAAATATTGACTGAAGTCAAACTTAGCCTTTTTGCCAACTTTAAGGAACGAAATGCTCAATTTCAACCCGAACCCTTTACAATCTCGAACTAACTATCCCCGCAAGTCATAAAATAGTAAAAACACCTACGGAAAGTCTCATTTAGATGAATGGGGTTCTAGAAAGCAAAACGACCGATTGGGTCGTTATATTATTCGTCAAGTATTTCATGTCTCTTTGCTTATAAAATATATATCGGAATCATCACATGTGCTTGAAGTACCGACTATAGCACTTGATAAGAAGTTGTCTTACGAGGAGGGGCCGATGGCAATTGTTGATAGACAAGTAAGAAAGCTACGGTCAAAGTAAATTGTGTTCGTGAAAGTCATATGGAGAAACCATACAGTTGAAGAAGCTACATGGAAAGCGAAAGATGCTATGCGAGTCAAGTATCCTTATTTATTTCAGTCTACAGGTACGTACTTGGGTTTAATTCGGGGACAAAATTTTTATAAGATGGGGAGGATGTAATATCTCGTAATTGTTTTTAAGAAAAGGGCATATTGGTCATTTTAGCAAACTAATTTTAAAAAACCAAAAAGGGGGGATTAGGGCCAAAGCCCATTACGGGAGGCACAAAAAGGCAAAAGCCTAAGCTTAGAAGCCATTAAGCTTCGACAGAAGCATTCAAGGCAATACAAAAAAAGAAAGGAAAAAAAGAAAAATCCATGTTAGCCACTTTTGAGAATCAAAGGAAATGTGAGGTTTTAGTTTTCTACCATTGAAGAGGAGCACAAGTATTCAACACCAAAAGCTAATTAAACAGAGAAAAAAAAGTAAACTTATATATTTGTGTATATACCAATAAAAAAAGGATATTCCTTTAGGAAATTTTCCATTTCGTTAGTGATTGGTAACCAAATATGATTGCTACTAATATTAGTGATATTGAAAAAAAAAGATTACTATGGAATTTTATAGCTGTGAGTTGGAATACTGAAATGGATCTTGATATTTCAAGTAGAATAAGAGGAATTATTGGGTAAATATAATTCGACGAATTAAGAGCCAAATATAAAACTCGGAGGATTGGGTATTCTAAATTAGTGATGAATTTAGCCTAAATGAGGCAATTAACATGAGATCGATGTTGATGTGGTTATAGATTGATTGAAGAAAGTCATACGAATCGCTTGAGGTGACGAGTTTGGTATTTCACACGAGTGATGTGAGTAGTAATCTTACCGCAATTTATCTTTTCATAACTTACATGATTTACACATGATTTTTAATATGAATATGTTACTGATTATTTTGAGTTGCATGTGGGACAAGTTATTTACTCGATATAATACCGAAATAGTTATTTGAGATGATTACCGTTGTTTTAAATATTCTTGTTGTCACTAGATATGTTTTACCGTTACTTGAATTACGGTTATCGAAATAAAATTACATGATTTGATAAGAACCGAAATGGCCTATATTGTTTTAAAATATTTTCTTATAAGTATATATGGATTACAGAGACAAGTATAAATGTGAGTAGACTTTGAAGGATCCCGTAGATAATGACGGGTTCGTTAGACCTGGTGCACCTTGTAATTACTGATTACCGTTACAACCCTCGCTAGTGGGAAGGTAGAACTGGCATACCGCTACTGATTTTCCTCGACTAGGGAGTACTTTTATATTTGACTTCTTGCGAAGAAGTCCACAGTTATACCGATTACATGATCCGTTCATTGAAACCTCCCAAACATGAATATTGATATTGTATAGTATTTACCGAGCTTATTACCGAATTGTCAATTGATTTATATTACATGAAAAAACATGATGAGACTAATTATTGTTTATTCTTTCTGAAAGGGCATTCTTATGATATTTTCTGTCTAATATATGTACTAGCATGTTTTCTGACTTGTCCCCAATAAAAATAGTTATGGTTAAGTGTTATTACTCACTAAGCTAGCGACTCATTCCCCGCTAATTTGTTTTACAGAGACAGCAGTTGATGCGGGCGAGGATTTCATTAATTAGAGCGCACAGGTTGATAGTTCTTGGTGAGCCTCGCACTTGTTCGCATGGGCGGAGATTTTATTTATTGTTATGGCCTTTTATTTGAACTCTTAGAGTCACTCCATATTAATTCTTTTAGTGTCATGAGTATTCTTTTGTTATTATAGACTGATGTTGAGTATCGCTCATTCTTATCAATGTTGGAGATAAATTAGTATTTCTAGCTGTTAGTGGGTGGACTATTAATGGTAGATATGTTTTTGGTTAATTGTTAAAGTTATTGTTGTTGAATTGATATTAGGATGTTCTTTGTTGATTTGAGACAAAAAATCTTTTGGGATAGTCCAAAAACAGGGAAAATTCTGTCTGATTTTCTGTAAAATACCGATGAGGCTTACTTGGGGGCACTTGCTCCTAAGTGCCAGTCATGATCCTAAATTGGGTCGTAATAAGTACCCAGTAAGTATCAAGTCTAACCTCGGTAGAGTAGTGACGAGGCCAGGTCAAGACACCTACCGGACATATAAACATGTACAAAATACTACATAAATCCAACAAGGAAGGAATATCAATATAAGGCCATTAACCGAAGAATTTTCAATTCAAATCAACAATGAGAACACAGAATAACAATGAGAAAACAATCAAGTAATGACGCAACAATAAAGTCAGAGTACAAATGGCATATGAGTAGGTTCAAGTAAGGAATCTTATGACAAATCAATAAATTAAATTATTTATGATGCATGTAATTCAACATAAATTACCCGAGGTATCACTTCTCGAAATCTCAATTCATGATTCACAACTTTCAAATTCTTACATGGGTGGCATCTTGTACCCACATCTTCCAAATCACTTTTTGCACGGCAAAATCCTCGTGCTACCTTGTGTATAATTTTCGTATCAATATCAACCAAGATGACCAATGAATAATTTAAACACAATTATATACAATTTTGCAAATTAAATTCAGTGAAACATCAAATGAGTCATTAAACCAATTTAGGATTTAAATAAGGTAAAATAGTGGAGAGGTTGTACAAATAGAATATCAATTGAGTTTAGTTTAGAAGTATATGAGATCCGATAAAATATTATATTTATATAAAATAAGACATTCAATCAAGTTGTAATGAAATAAATATGTGATTTATTAAAGTAAAATGAAATAATATTTTTTCACGCAATTTACATGACAATAAGATAATGAGAGGGTTGAAACATCAATTAGAGTAAAAATATAATCACTATTTAAATTAGTAGACCTTCGAATGAGGTATGAGTTTTATTTTTGAAAGACACACAAGTGGAACAACTTTAAAATTCTTTCATTTATATCTGCTAAATTTTTCAGCAACTTAGCGTATCACATAAAATGCATGACTCACACAAGAAGTCCATATTTTCTATTTTTAATATATTAACGGTTAATTAATTATAATCAAATACAATGAAGTGATTTAAGAAATCACAATAACCGCCCTAACATGAAATGCATCATGAGAATTACAATCGGAATTAACCTTAATACCACAATAGTTTCATATTTATTCATTCGTTATGGCGTGCAACCCGATCTAACAATATAATCTTTCAAATAAATTCTGTTGCATCGTGCAACCTGCTCCAATAATATAATATTTCAAATAAATTTTGTTGCGGCATGCAACCCGCTCCAACAGCAACACAAAGTAAGCAACTAATTTACAATAAACTATGGTGTACCACAAAGTAAAAGGAATAACGAGGCTACACAAAGAAGTCACAACCAATAAAAAAGTCTACACGATAGTTCACGAAATCAAATATCAAGGAAGTGACAATCCACAAGCCAAGTCACAATTTATGAGCATCAACTGACAATTAAGGCATGTATCAGGTAAAGCGTGAATTCAACAAGTGGTTGCAATCAACAATTGGCATATAAGGTGATATCGACAACAAATATGGAACATGTGCTAACAATTTCAAGTAAAGCAAGTACAAACAACTATAACACAAATGATGTAGTCATAAAACAATAGTTACAATTAGTTACATGAAGGGAGCCTAACAGTCCAAACCGGTCAAATACCATATATAGGTTATGTACCCACTCGTCATCTCGCGTACACGATCTTCACATAACACGAATAACACAATCATCCCAATTCCTAAGGGGTGGTTTCCCCCACAAATAGTTAGACAAGACACTTACATTAACGAAGTTAGGCCGATATTCCAAAATATCCTTCTAGCTTGCATTGATCTCCAGACAGCTCAAATCTATCCAAATTAATTGTATAACTTCATTAAAATTCATCGGAAACAATTCTGGATAATAAAATATCGACATATAATTTCACATTAAAAAGTCAACCAATGTCATCGTGGGGCACGCCTCTTGGAACCCGATAGAATTTTTACGAAATCCGAACACCCATTCCGATACGAGTTCAATCATACCAATTTTACCAAATTCCGATAACGAATCGACCTCCAAATCTAAATTGTTTTTTGAATGATTTTGCAAATATTTCAAGTTCTTTCATCAAAACTCAAATTAAACGATGAATATAACCATAGATTCATGAAATATAATCACAAAGGAGTCAAGAACACTTACCCCAAGTTGTGCTGTGAAATTTTCCTCTGAATAGCGTCCAAACCGAGCTCCCCAAGTCTATTTTTGTCAAAGATGGCAGAAAACCCCTGTTTATAGAGCCTCTGATATTTGTAGAGCCACAGGTGGTGTGGGGTGCTGCATGTGGCGCCATTTATAGAACTCCAAAAATTTCAGCACCAGGGATAGCGCCCCATGCTACCCTGGACACTGACGACAACGAAAAATATTTTCTGACACGAAAATGGGCATAACTCTCTCATACAATGTTCGAATTCGATGATAATTGCACTTTGCTCGGTAGTTTACGGGCATGAGTAGATCTGTATAATGTTTATGACTTATGTGAATCGTCAGTTTTGATTTTCAGGTTATTCGAAATCGAATTGGAAGAATGGATTTTATTGTTGAAGCTTTAAATTGGGAGAGTTGATCAAGTTTGACCTTTTGTGAATTTGAAGTTGGAACAGAGTTTTCATGGTTCCGATAGGTCCGTTGGGTGATTTTGGACTTAGGAG
>AWOL01S0021597.1:20361-62868 GCA_000715115.1 Nicotiana otophora | reverse complement strand
CTAAGGGGTTCCCCCCCCCCCACCCCCAAAAAAAAGTTAGACAAGACACTTACCTTAACGAAGTTAGGCCGATATTCCAAAATAGCCTTCTAGCTTGAACTGTTCTCCGGGCAGCTCAAATCTATCCAAATTAATTGTATAACTTCATTACAATTCATCAGAAACAATTCCGGATAATAAAACGTCGACTTAAAATTTCATATTAAAAAGTCAACCAAAGTCAACGCGGGGCTCGCCTCTCGGAACTGTCACGACCCAATTTCCCCTCCGTATGACGTCGTGACGGCACCTAGTCTCTATGACTAGGCAAGCCTAACATTTGCGGAATAATGAAATGAAAACATGAATTAAACAACTAACTGTTCAAAATACACAGTAATCCCAAAACACGGAATATCGTAAGTCACAAACTACCGAAGGAAACTAGTATCTCTATACACTAGAGTCTAATAATAGAAGTAAGGAAGGTAAATGACATAGGAGGGAATAGAGGGGGACTCCGAGGTCTGCGAACGCGACAGATATACCTTGAAGTCTTCGTACAGCAGCAAGCACTCTCATCTAGTAGCTGGGCTGATAAGAAGTATCTGGATCTGCACACAAAACATGTGTAGAAGAGTAGCATGAGTACACCACAATCAGTACTCAGTAAGCGCCAAGCCTAACCTCGGTAGAGTAGTGACGAGGTCAGGTCCGGGCCCTACTGGAATATGATAATAAAGCAAGGCAAAATGAAATATCGCAGTAAAATAAAGAGTGAAATTTAACAAGAAAGAATTTATAGAAGGTAACAACTCAATACACAGAAATATAACAGGGGATCTCCCGAGATACCGTCTCGTATTCCCAAACGTAAATGTGCAGGGGGATCTCCCGGAATACCGTTCCGTAGTCCCAAAGTAAATATGCAAGATAGGGAGATCTCCCGGAATACCGTTCCGTAGTCCCAAAGTAAATATACAGTACATGGGGATCTCCCGAAATACTGTTCTGTAGTCCCAAAGTAAATATGCAGTACAGGGGGATCTCCCGGAATACCGTTCTATAGTCCTAAAGTAAATATGCAGCGCAAACAATAGAAATACAACTACATCACGAACTCTTACGATTTAGACTAAGTACCAGTCAAGGAAGAAGCGGAAAATTCACTAAGCATGCTGCACAGAGTTCACATAAGCAGTTAAGACACGTAGACATGCGGTATTAGACTAAACAGGATACCTACACATATTGGAATAACTCAATTAAGAATAAAAATAGATTAATACTCATTAAAGTGGTATAACTCAAAATAAAAGGAAAATAGGTTGTTGCTCAGTAAGAAAATCGATTTTTTTTCCATAACTAGCCCGTGTACCTACTCGTCACCTCACGTACACAGCGCTCACATATCACAATAGGTTCAAATCTTAAAGGGGATTTTTCCCACACAAAGTTAGGCAAGCCACTTACCACGAACCAAGCTCAATCAATCGGTCACAATGCCTTTCCCACGAATATCCGGCTCCGAATGGCCCAAATCTAGCCAAAAGCAATTACATATCATAAATACAACCATAATAGATTTATCTAATTAATGAAATCAATAGTTTAACAAAAGTTCCGAAATTCGTCCTAAAACGTCAACACGGGCCCACGTCTCGGAATTGGGTAAAAGACACAAAATCCGAAAGCTCATTCACTCACGAGTCTAACTATATCAAATTTACTAAAATCCGACACCTAATGGTCCTTCAAATCCACAAATCAAACTTTTGAAATCCCTAACCTCAAACTCCCAAATTCCACCTTAAATATACACTAACTAGGTGGAAAACAAATGGGGAAGCAAGATTATTGATCAAAAATAAGCATAAGGGACTTACCTCAAGAAATGCCTCAAAAATGCTCTCTAAAATATCCCTAAACCGAGTTTGCAAAGTCAAAAATGACAAAAATCACGAAGTCCTTCGGTTTTAAACACTGCCCAGGCATTTTCGCACTTGCGGAGCCTGGGCTCGCACCTACGTGCCCGCTGATGCAAAAATGTGGGCGCACCTGCGAAAACGACTAACCTTGGCTGCCTCCGCTTCTGCGACCATTGGTCCGCATCTGCACTATCGCAAGTGCGGAGAAACCATCCCATATGCGACCTCTGCTAATCTCTACCCCTTCCGCACCTGCGGTCTCGCACCAGCGGCTAATACCCTCGCAGGTTCGATAATTCTAGCAAAAGACCAAACATAAAAACCAGTCTTAAAACACCATACGAACTTAGTCGAACCCTCAAATTACATCAAACAATGCTAAAATCGCAAATCATCCTCTGATTCAAACTTAAAGTACTTGAAACTTCTAAATACGACAATCGATGCCGAAACCAACCAAACCATGTCCGATTGATCCCAAATTTTGCACACAAGTCATATTCAACATTACGGACCTATTCCAACATCCGAAATCAGAATCCGACCTCGATATCAAAAAGTCCACTACCAGTCAAAATCTCTAAAAATTTGACTTCCGTCATTTCAAGCCTAAATAAGCTACGGACCTTCAAAACACAATCAGGACACGCCCCTAAATCCAAAATCACCTAACGGAGCTAACAGAACCGACAGAATTCCATTCTGAAGTTGTCTTCACATAGTTCCGACTACGGTCCAAATTCTAAGGCTTAAACCTCCATTTAGGGACTAAGTATCCCAAAACACTCCAAAAACTAAAACGAAACCTCAAAATGACCGGCTGGGTCGTTACAGGAACCAGACAGAATTTTTACGAAATCCAAACACCCATTTTGATACGAGTTCAACCATACCAATTTTACCAAATTCCGATAACGAATCGACCTCCAAATTTAAAATTTTTGTTTTTGAAAGATTTTGCAAAAATCTCAATTTTTTCCATCAAAACTCGAATTAAATGATGAATATAACCATAGATTCATGAAATATAATCACAAGGGAGTTAAGAACACTTACCCCAAGTTGTCTGGTGAAATTTGCCTCTGAAAATCGCTCAAACCGAGCTCCCCAACTCTATGTTTTGTTAAAAATGGCAAAACTCCCAGTTTTATGGGAATTTTATATCTGTGGTACCACAGGTGGCATGGGGCGCTACGTATGGCGCCGTTTCAAGAACATTAGAAGTCCCAGCACAAGGGATAGCGCTACATGCTACCCTGGATGCTGACAACGACGGAAAATATTTTCCGACACGAAAATTGGCATAGCTCTCTCATACGATGTCCGAATTCGACGATTCTTTTTGCTATGGCTCCAAAATTTCAATACAGATCTAATGCTTCAATCAAAACTGAATTTGGAGTTTATTTTATTAATGTGATACCACTTATTCTCTAAGCAACAACGTCGAAACATCCTAGAAATATCCAACCTCTACATTCGATGCCGAAACCTATCAAATCAAGTCTGATTGACTTAAAATTTTTGCACACAAGTCATAAATGACATAATGGACCTGTTTCAATTTTCATAATCGAATTTCGACCCCGATATCAATAAAGTCAATTTCCGATCAAACTTTCTAAAAATCTTCCATTTTCTAACTTTCGCCAAAATGCGTCAAACTGCCCTACGGACTTACAAATCCACATTCGAACATACGCCTAAGTCCGAAATCACCATACGACACTATTGGAACCATCAAATTCTATTCCGGAGTCGTTTGCACAAAAGTCGAGTCTCATGTCAACTCTTTTATTTTAAGCTTCTTAAATAAGAATTGTTCTCCCAATTTGATACTGAATCGTTCGAAACCAAACTCAACTACATACGCAAGTCATAATACGTATTATGAGGTTGCTCGATATTTTAAGCCGTTGAACGGGATGCTAATTCTCAAAACGACAAGTCAGGTTGTTACACAAAATTATGAGAACGTAGCATTTATTTTTCAGGTTTAAGGATGTAATCAAGGCATCTTCAATCTCTATTTTCAATTAAAATGGAAAGTAGATAATTATATGAAGGCAATCGCTGACATAATTATTATACATCAGTTAAACGAGAATACAAAAAGCATATATGAGGTTATATCATACTAAACTAAAAGTGGAAACACTTTTAAGTTAAAAGTTAATTTAATAATTTATTCATAAAAAACTGAGTGACGTTTTTGACCTTATAATCAAACACTATTCCAACAATATTGGTGTACAAAGAGGTAAATACATATTCTAATGAGGAGTAAAAAAAAAGGAAAAAAAGTTAATTGATAAACCTTTCAAAATATAATGACATGGCAGCTATAATTGAAAAAACGATTATCCATTCTTAACGTGCATATATTAATTAATGAGAAGGAGATTGTCATTTTTTCCCCTAATTAGTGTCACCTAGGGATGTTAATTGTAACGACCCGGCCGGTCATTTTGAATATTTTAACCCCATTCCTCCATTTACTACTCAATTTATACGTTACAGTTATTTTATAACTTACCGGGTTAGTTGGTTCGGGTCCAGAAAGAATTCGGAGTGAAATGAGACATTTAGCCTCATAATTAAAAATTTTAAGTTAGAAAAGTGACCGGATGTGGACTTATGTGTAAACGACCTCGGATTTGAATTTTAATGATTCCAATAACTCTGTATGGTGATTTTGGACTTAGGAGCGTGCCCGAAAAATTATTTGGAGGTCCGTAGTGGAATTAGGCTTGAAATGGAGAAAGTTGAGTTTTTCGAAAGTTTGAGCGGGGGGTTAACTTTTTGATCTCAGGGTTAGAATTCGATTCTGAAACTTAGAATACCTCTGTTATGTCATTTATGACTTGCATGCAAAATTTGAGATCAATCGGACTTGATTTGATATGTTCCGGCGTCGTTTGTAGAAATTAAAAGTTTCAAAGTTCATTAGGCTTGAATCTATGTGTGATTCGTGTTTTTTCTGTAGTTGGATGTGATTTGAATACTCAACTAATTTCGTATGATGTATTAGGACTTGTTGGTATATTTGGTTGAGGTCCCGAGGGACTCGGTGAGTTTCGGATGCCTAACGGATCATTTTTGGACTTGGCTTGATAGCTGAAGTTCTGGTTTCTGCAGGTTCTGATTTTCTTCTACGCGATCACGTGAGAAGGTATGCGATCGCATAGGGTTAATTGAGCATCTGAAATTTTGTTCTATGCAATCGCATGGGCGAGTCCGCGATCGCGTAGGTTGGGCAAGCTGTGTTATGCGAACGCGTGGCTAAGACTGCGTTCGTGAAGAGGAAACGAGGCAGAACCTTGTCCACGCGCTTAACCCTTCGTGATCGCGTGGATGAGTCTGCGATAGCGTAGGTCTAGGAATGATGTGTTTCGCGATCGCGTGGAGTTATCCACGATTGTGTAAGCTTAATTTTGGGCAACCTTATTTTGTTCTTCGCGATCGCGTGTCGCGATCGCATAGAAGAAAAAGCCTGGGCAGAAAGTTTAAGTTCTGAAAATGGGACTTCGTCACATTTTTCATTTTTAACAATTTGGAGCTCGGATTGAAGCGATCTTTGAGAGATTTTCAGAGGAAACAACGGGGTAAGTGTTCTTAACTCAATATTGGTTAAATTACTCGGATCCATGGTTGTTTTTATCATTTAATTGGTAAATTTAGTTGGAAACATTTGAAAATTTTCTTGGATAAATTTGAGGATTTGAGGGCCGAATTGTTATCGAAATTTATTAATTTTGGTATGGTTAGACTCGCGGTTGAATGGGCATTCATATTTTGTAACTTTTGTCGGGTTCTGAGACATGGTCCCCACTGGCGATGTTTGAGCTAAATTTCGGATTTTTATGGAAAATTAGCATTTACTTATGGAATTAATTATAATAAATTTTATTGACTGAATCAAATTATTTGTGGCTAGATTCGAGGCGTTTGGAGGCCAATTCACGAGGAAAAGCCATTGCACAATAAAGAATTTCACTGTTTGAGGTAAGTAACAGTTTTAAATCTAGTCCTGAGGGTATGAAATCCCGCATTATTGGATTATGTGAGTATTCTGGAGGTGACGCACATGCTAGGTGACGGGCGTGTGGGCGTGCACCGTAGAAATTGGGACTTGGTCCATTTCGTGAAACTGTAAAGTTGTATAACTTGTTGCTAGCTATATGCTCTCTCTGTGTTATAGAGATTTGACTGTAAATTATGTGATAAACCATGTTTAGGCTATATGTTGGCACTATTGGGATCCACAGAGATCGTGTACATGTTGAACTACCTACGTAATTATTGTTTTGTACTCAGTCACAGTTTACTTGTTTATTTTATCTCAGTCTCTATTGTTCATTATTGATGAATCATATCATTATTGTTTGGGCTGATTTCTTGATTATTGAGAGCCCGAGAGACTGGAGATATTTTGACTGAGTGAGGCCGAGGGCCTGATTGTGAGATATTATATTATATTTATGAGTTGTCTGTGAGAGATATTATAGCATGCGAGTTGTCCGTGAAGGATATTATAGCACGCGAGTTGTCCGTGTAGCACGTGAGATGTACATGCGGATCCTTGTATTATACTATAGCACGTGAGTTGTCCGTGTATCACGTGAGTTGTCCGTGCGGATCCAGATATTTATACTATGGCACGTGAGTTGTCCGTGTAGCACTTGAGTTATCTGTACAGCACGTGAGTTGTCCGTGCAGCACGTGAGTTGTCCGTGCAGATTATTACGCTTAGGCACTAGGAGCCCCTCCGGAGTCTGTACACCCCCAGTGAGCGCGGGTACCCATTGAGTGTGAGTGCTGAGGGCCGAGAGCCGAGTGGTTGAGCTGTTATGATGACTTGAGTGACTGTTGCCTAAGAGGATGTACTTGTTTTGTATTTGTTGTTGCACTTGGTTGCTATCTGTCATTTTTGTAAAATCTCTTAAGGATTTATATCCGGATTACATAAATTTGAACTGTATAAAATTGATTTGAATTAAACTGTCAGATTTGAAAGTATGTCTATTCTTTGTTGGAATTACTGAAAGTGAACTATAACTGTGTAGCTCATCAGTATCTTCAGTTCTTTATTTATTATTGTTACTTGCTGAGTTGGTTGTACTTATACCACACCTTGCACTTCGTGTGCAGATCCAGGTGTTCCTGGACATAGCGGGTGTTGATTCTTTCGCACACCTGATTTTAGGAGATTCTGAGATAGCTGCCGTGTTTCGCAGACCTTGCCTCTCCTTCCCTATCTCCTTGTTTACTGCATTGGGTCTCAGAACCCTTAGAAAATATCACTTTCTTGTATTCTGTCGTGCGAAATTGTTGATTTCGGAAACTAAATTTTTGTTATTCTACTCTCCCACTGATTGTGAGGACACGTACTACCAGATCGAACGGTCAGCCACCAGTTAGGGCCGCGAGAGGCTGGGCCGTGGTAGAGGTCGGGGCCGAGGTAGAGGTCGAGATGTAGCTCGTACCACAGTTGGGCCAGCACCTATAATACCACCAGTTGCTCTAGCTCAGGAGCAGATTCCAGATATAGCTGAGCCGACAGGACCAGCTCAGGCACTAGCTGTACCTTTTGAGATTCAAGGCCTTCAAGAGACTTTGGCCTAGATATTGGCAGCTTGCACTGGTCTTGCTCAGGTGGTTTTAGCTCAGGCCGCACCTGCCACTTCTCAGGCCGGGGGAGATACTCATACCCCTGTTTCCCGTACTCCAGACTAGGTTGTACAGGGACTTCAGATATCGAGGGCACTACCAGCCCAACAGGCTACAGCTGCTCAGGCTCCCGTAGTTCTTGTTATGGCAAATGATGAGCATAGGAGACTTGAGAGATTTGAGAGGATTCGACCTCCACCATTTAGCGGTACTAAGTCAGGAGATGCTTAGAGTTTTCTGGATAGGTGTCAGTTGATACTTCGGACAGCGGGTATTCTGGAGACCAGTGGGGTCTCGTTCACTACTTTTCAGTTTTCTAGGGCTGCCTTTAGATGGTGGGAGGCTTATGAGAGGCGTAGACCAGTTGGTGCTGTACCACTCACATGGCAGGAATTCTCCGTTCTCTTTTTGGAGAAGTTTGTGCCGCAGTCGCGCAGAGAGGAGCTGCGCAGATAGTTTGAGCAATTACGCCAGGATGGCATATCTGTGACGCAGTATGAGATGAGATTTTTTGAGTTGGCACGTCACGCAGTCTGGTTGGTTCCTACTGATAGGGAGAGGATTAGGAGGTTCATTGATGACCTTACATATCAGCTGCAGTTACTTATGACTAGGGAGAGGGTATTTGGTGATGCTTTCGATGAGGTAGTTAACATTGCTCGGCAGATAGAAATGGTTCGTAGCTAGGAACGTGGAGAGGGGGAGGCTAAGAGGCCTCGTGATCCAAGTGATTACAGCGGTATTCCTTCATGGGGTCAGTTTTACCGCGGTAGGGGTTGTTCTTACAGACACGCTCAGACGGGTCGTCCACCTCATCGTGGTGCATCAGCTAGCCACAGTTCTTACAGTGCTCACTCAGGCCAGTCTTCATTTAGTGCACTACCAGCGCAGAGTTCTCATCATGCCTTGCCCGCTCAGGCTTCTACAGGTAATTCCTCGGGTGATCAGGAGCAGTAGTTCCGTCAGATGAGGGGTTGTTTCGAGTGCAAAGAATTTGGTCATTTCAAGAGAGAGTGTCCTAGGCTATTGAGTGGGGCTCCACAACAGCGTCCTCGAGTGACTGCACCAGCACCAGCACCAGCAGTTACACCACCCGCCCAGCCAACTCGAGGTGGGGGTCAAGCATCTAGGGGTCTCCCAAGAGGAGGAGGCCAATCAAGTGGCGGTCAGGCCCGATTCTATGCTTTTCCTGCCTAGCCAAATGTTGTTGCCTCAGATGCAGTGATCACAATTATTGTTTCAGTGTGCCACAGGAAGGCTTCTATATTATTTGACCCTGGTTCCACTTATTCATATGTATCATCGTATTTTGCTCATTATCTGGATATGCCCTATGAGTCCTTAGTTTTACCTGTTTGTGTATGTACACCGGTGGGCGATATTATTACTGTGGACCGTGTGTATCGATCGTGTGTGGTAACTATTGGGAACTAGAGACTAGATTTGATCTCTTATTACTCGGTATGGTTGATTTCAATGTAATCCTGGGAATGAAATGGTTGTCTCCATGTCATGCTATTCTGGACTGTCACGCAAAAACTGTGACGTTGACGATGCCGGGGTTGCCAAAGGTTGAATGAAGAGGTTCTCTAGAATTTATTCCTAGCATGGTAATTTCTTATTTGAAGGCCCAGCGTATGGTTGGAAAGGGATGTTTGTCATATTTGGCCTTTGTGAGAGATGTTGATGCTGATACTCCTATTATTGATCCAGTACCGGTCGTGCGAGAATTTCCGGATGTATTTCCTGCAGAGCTGCCGGGTATGCCACCCGACAGGGATATTGATTTCGGTATTGACTTGGTGCAGGGCACTCATCCCATTTCTATTCCTCTGTATCGTATGGCACCAAGTGAGTTAAAAAAATTAAAAGAGCAACTTCAGGAACTCTTTGAAAAGGGGTTTATTAGACCTAGTATTTCACCTTAGGGTGCACCGGTTCTGTTTGTGAAGAAGAAAGATGGTACTATGCGGATGTGCATCGATTATAGGCAGTTGAACAAAGTTACAATCAAGAATAAATATCCTTTGTCGCGTATTGATGACTTATTTGACCAGCTTCAGGGAGCGAGGGTGTTCTCCAAAATTGATTTGAGATCGGGGTATCACCAGTCAAAAATTCAGAATTCGGATATTCTAAAGACAGCATTCAAAAATCGTTATGGCCACTACGAATTTCTTGTGATGTCTTTTGGGATAACCAATGCCCCAGCAACATTTATGCATTTGATGAATAGTGTATTACAGCCATATCTTGATTTATTTGTCATAGTATTTATTGATGATATTCTGGTGTACTCACGTATCCAGGAGGAGCATGCACAACACTTGGGTATTGTATTATATAGGTTGAGACAGGAGAGACTTTATGCCAAATTTTCTAAGTGTGAGTTCTGGCTTAGTTCGGTGGCATTCTTGGGACATATAGTGTCCAGTGAAGGAATTAAGGTGGATCTGAAGAAAATAGAGGCAGTTCAGAATTGGCCCAGGCCATCTACAGTTACTGAGATTCGAAGTTTTCTCGGCTTGGCCAGTTATTATTGTCATCTCATGGAGGGATTATCGTCTATTGCATCGCCTATGACTAAATTGACCCAGAAAGGTGCTCCGTTCAGGTGGTCGGATGAGTGTGAAGAGAGCTTTCAGAAGCTCAAAACAGCTTTGACTACAGCTCCAGTATTGGTGTTGCCTACAGGTTCAGAGTCTTATACTATGTATTGTGATGCGTCACATAATGGCCTCGGTGCAGTACTGATGCAAGACGGTAGGGTGATTGCCTATGCATCCAGACAGTTAAAGATACATGAGAAGAATTATCCAGTCCACGATCTTGAGTTAGCAGCTATTGTTCATGCCTTAAATATTTGGCGGCATTACTTGTACGGTGTCCAGTGTGAGGTATATACCGATCATCGGAGTCTACAATATTTGTTTAAATAGAAGGATCTTAATTTGCGGCAGTGGAGGTGGTTAGAGTTGCTTAAAGATTATGACATTACCATTCTCTATCATCCCGAAAGGCCAATATAGTGGCCGATGCCTTGAGTCGTAAGGCGGAGAGTTTGGGTAGCTTAGCATACTTACCGGTAGCTGAGAGGCCTTTAGCATTGGATGTTCAGGCCTTGGCCAACCAGTTTGTTAGATTGGATGATTCCGAGCTGAATCGAGTTTTGGCTTGTGTGGTTTCTCGGTCTTCTTTATATGATCGCATCAGAAAGCGCCAGTATGATGATCCATATCTGCTTGTCCTTAAGGACATAGTGCAGCACAGTGATGCCAAGGAAGTCACTATTGGAGATGACGGTGTATTGCGGATGCAGGGCAGGCTATGTGTGCCTAATATAGATGGTTTGTGTGAGCTGATTCTTCAGGAAGCTCACAGTGCGCGGTACTCTATTCATCCAGGTGCCGCAAAGATGTATCAGGATTTGAGGCAGCATTATTAGTAGAGATGAATGAAGAAAGATATAGTTAGGTTTGTAGCTCGGTGTTTAAATTGTCAACAGGTAAAGTACGAGCATCAGAGACCGGGAGGATTACTTCAAAGACTTGAAATTCTGGAGTGGAAATGGGAGCGTATTACCATGGACTTCGTAGTTAGGCTTCCACGGACTTTGAGGAAGTTTTATGCGGTTTGGGTGATTGTAGATCGGTTGACTAAGTCCGCACATTTTATTCCAGTTGGTACCAATTATTCTTCAGAGCGGTTGACTGAGATTTATATCCGCGAAATTGTTTGCCTACACGGTGTACCAGTGTCCATCTTATAAGATCGGGGCACGCAGTTTACATCACATTTTTGGAGAGCAGTGCAGCGAGAATTGGGCACACAGGTCTAGTTGAGTACAACATTTCACCCTAAGACGGACGGACAGTCCGAGCGCACTATTCAGATATTGGAGGATATGTTACGCTTTTGTGTCATTGATTTTGGGGGTTCTTGGGATCAATTTCTGCCATTCATGGAGTTTGCTTACAATAATAACTATCAGTTAAGTATTCAGATGGCTCTGTATGAGGCTTTGTATGGGAGACGGTGCCGGCCTCCGGTGGGTTGGTTTGAGCCGGGTGAGGCTAGGTTATTGGGTACTGACTTGGTTCCGGATGCTTTAGAGAAGGTCAAAGTGATTCAGTAACGGCTTCGCACGACACAATCTAGACAAAAGAGTTATGCTGATAGGAAGGTTCGTGATATTGTTTACATTGTTGGGGAGAAGGTTCTGCTCAAGATGTCACCCATGAAGGGTGTGTTGAGGTTCGGGAAGAAGGAAAAGTTGAGCCCTCGGCATATTGGGCCTTTTGAGATACTTAAGAAAATTGGAGAGGTGGCTTATGAACTTGCTTTTCCACCTAGTATATATCAGGTGTTCATCTAGTATTCCATGTATCCATACTACGAAAGTATGTCGGGGATCCGTCTCATATTTTGGATTTCAGTACAGTATAGATCGACGGTAATTTGACTTATGATGTGGAGCCGATGGCTATTTTAGACCGGCAGGTTCGAAAGATGAGGTCAAAGAACATAGCATCAGTGAAGGTACAGTTGAGAGGCCAGCCAGTTGGAGAAGCAACTTGGTAAATTGAGCAGGAGATGCAGAGCAACTATCCACACCTATTGAGACTCCGGGTATGATTCTAAACTTGTTCGAGGACGAACGTTTGTTTAAGAGGGGGGAGATGTAACGATCCGGTCGGTCGTTTTGTAACCCTGTTCCCCTATTTACTGCTCAATTTATACGTTACAGTTATTTTATGACTTACCTGGTTAGTTGGTTCGGGTCCGGAAAGAATTCGGAGTGAAATGAGACACTTAGCCTCACAATTGAAAATTTTAAGTTAGAAAAGTGACTTAATGTGGACTTATGTGTAAACGACCTCGGATTTGAATTTTAATGATTCCAATAGCTCCGTATGGTAATTTTGGACTTAGGAGCGTGTTTGAAAAATTATTTGGAGATCCGTAGTGGAATTAGGCTTGAAATGGCGAAAGTAGCATTTTTGAGAAGTTTGACCGGGGGGTTGACTTTTTGATATCAGGATCGGAATCCGATTCTGAAAATTGAAATACCTCCGTTATATCATTTATGACTTGCATGCAAAATTTGAGGTCAATCGGACTTGATTTGATATGTTCCGGCGTCGTTTGTAGAAATTGAAAGTTTCAAAGTTCATTAGGCTTGAATCTATGTGTGATTCTTGTTTTTAGTGTTGTTGGATGTGATTTGAAGACTCGACTAAGTTCGTATGATGTACTCGGACTTGTTGGTATATTTGGTTGAGGTCCCGAGGGGCTCGGGTGAGTTTCGGATGCCTAACGGATCATTTTTTGACTTGGCTTGATAGCTGAAGTTCGGGTTTCCTTCTACGCGATCGCATGAGAAGGTATGCGATCGCGTAGGGTTAATTGAGCAACTGAAATTGTGTGATATGCGATCGCGTGGGTGAGTCCACGATCGCGTAGTTTTGTCAAGCTGTGTTATGCGAACGCGTGGCTAAGACCGCATTCGCAAAGAGGAAACGAGGCAGAACCAGGTCCACGCGCTTAACCCTTCGTGATCGCGTGGATGAGTCTGCGATCACGTAGGTCTAAGAATGCTGTATTTCGCGATCACGTGGAGTTATCCGCGATCGCATAAGCTAAATTCTGGGCAACCTTATTTTGTTCTTCGCGATCGCGGCAGAAGAAAAAGCCTAGGCAGAAAGTTTTGTTTTGAAAATGGGACTTCGTCCCATTTTCCATTTTTAACGATTTGGAGCTCGAATTGAGGCGATATTTGGGAGGTTTTCAGAGGAAACAATGAGATAAGTGTTCTTAACTCAATATTGGTTAAATTACCCGAATCCATGGTTGTTTTTAATCATTTAATTGGTGAATTAAGTTGAAAAAGTTTGAAAACCTTCTTTGATAAATTTGAGGATTTGAGGGCTGAAGTTTTATCGGAATTTAGTAATTTTGGTATGGTTAGACTCGTGGTTGAATGGGCGTTCATATTTTGTAACTTTTGTCGGGTTTCGAGACGTGGGCCCTATGTGTGATTTTTGAGCTAAATTTTGATTTTTTATGGAACATTAGCATTTTCTTATAGAATTATTTACAATAAATTTTATTGATTGAATCTAATTATTTGTGGCTAGATTCGAGGCGTTTGGAGGCCAATTCATGAGAAAAAGCCATTGCAGAATAAAGAATTTCACGGTTTGAGATAAGTAACAATTTTAAATCTGGTCCTGAGGGTATGAAACCCAGGATTATTGGATTATGTGAGTATTCTGGAGGTGACGCACATGCTAGGTGACGGGCATGTGGGTGTGTACCGTAGGAATTGGGACTTGGTCCATTCCGTGAAACTGTAAAGTTGTATAACTTGTTGCTAGCTATATGCTCTCTCTGTGTTATAGAGATTTGAGTGCAAATTATGTGATAAACCATGTTTAGGCTATATGTTGGTACTGTTGGGACCCACAGAGGTCGTGTACATATTGAACTACCTGCGTAATTGTTATTTTGTACTCAGTCACAGTTTACTTATTTATTTTATCTCAGTCTCTATTGTTCATTATTGATGAATCATATCATTGTTGTTTGGGCTGATTTCTTGATTATTGAGAGCCCGAGAGACTGGAGAGATTTGTGACTAAGTGAGGACGAGGGCATGATTGTGAGATATTATATTATAGCACGTGAGTTGTCCGTGCAACACGTGAGTTGTCCATGCAGCACGTGAGTTGTCTGTGCGGATCCTTGTATTATACTATAGCATGTGAGTTGTCCGTGTAGCATGAGTTGTGCATGCGGATCCAGATATTTATACTATGGCATGTGAGTTGTCCGTGTAGCACATGAGTTATCCGTGCAGATTATAGCGCTTGGGCTGTAGGAGCCCCTCCGGAGTCTGTACACCCCCAGTGAGCGCGGGTACCCATTGAGTGTGAGTGTTGAGGGCCGAGAGCCGAGTGGTTGAGATGTTGTGATGAGTTGAGTGGTTGTTGCTTGAGAGGTTGTACTTGTTTTGCATTTGTTGTTGCACTTGGTTGCTATCTGTCATTTTTGTGAAATCTCTTAAAGATTTATATCCGGATTACATGAATTTGAACTGTATAAAATTGATTTGACTTAAACTGCCGAATTTAAAAGTATGTTTATTCTTTGTTGGAATTACTGAAAGTGAACTATAACTGTGTAGCTCGTCACTATCATCAATTCTTTATTTATTATTGTTATTTGCTGAGTTGCTTGTACTCATACTACACCTTGCACTTCGTGTGCAGATCCAGGTGTTCCCGGACATAGCGGGTGTTGATTCTTTCGCACAGCTAATTTTAGGAGATTCTGAGGTAGCTGACGTGTTTCGCAGGCCTTGCCCTCCTTCCCTATCTCCTTGTTTCTTGTATTTGGTCTCACACTATTATGGACCGTATTTTCAGATTTGTAATCATATTCGATGCTCATATAGTTAGTGACACCAGGTTTTGGGAGTGGTTGTATCGGTATTTGTAGGATTTGTGGATTTTATTTAAATATTATATTTTTAAACTTAAAAGAAATTATGGTTTACTCATATTTTTGTCTTGCCTAGTTTCGAGATAGACGTCATCACGACAGGTTAGAATTTGGGTCGAGACACAATGGATATTTAAAAACTGTATAAACCGACCGACTCGTACCACACTGAACCGATTTTTAGGTTTCTTTTAATAAAACCGTAGGTTTTTATATAAATCTACAATCGTACCGATAATTAGGGTATGTTTTTTATTTTATGAAAATAAACCGAACATATCGAACCGTACCGAATAAATTTACATGTGAAAAATATATTTATATACTAAGTTTAAAAATAATAAAACATTAAATATTTACTTAACCTATGAAATTATAAAAATGATTACAAGCCAACAAGTAATTAAAATCAAAATCCTAATTTTCAAACCTATTATGTTACTCCTACTGAAACTAAATTATTTCAGCATATTCACTAGCAAGACACAAAGTATTCTAGCGATTTTGAGTAACAATTTATAATGTATTGAATATGTTTCCTTTTATATGATTTAGATTTATCTTTTTGCTTAGTTTATTTTACGTAGTTGTAGAGTAGTTGACGGATCTATAATATGGCCATCTTTCATGTTTTCTTAATTCATCATCATTTAAACAGTAAAACTGTCTAGAAATTTTGCTAAGTACAATAAAAGTATGTATGTTATTGTATTTTACTTTTACTAGCGATATTTACATGACATTTAAAAAAAAATAACGAAAATTAACCGAACCGTACCGATACCGAAGAGAAACCGACATGATTGGGACGGTTTCAAAAAGTTTAATTTTAGTTATACATAATAGAATAACCGAAAAATTGGTATGATACAAATTTTATAAAATAACCAGCTGAACCGAACCATTGACACCGTCACCCATTTCTCTTCTTTTTCTTTTTGGCCGTTATTTAAAGAGAGGAAGGGGGAGCTTCCTTTATGGCTATAAGAGTGCTATACTGTACCATAACCGAAACCATCACACTATTCTAATTTGTGACCATGTATATTATCAAAAGTAGTGTAATGTTGAAACGGTGCTAAATAATTAATGAAGAGGATTTACTATCCTTTAAAAAATGACCGTTCTCAAATCATCCAAATGCAAACGATACCTTTTACTTAAAAAAGCAAATAGAGAAAAGAAAGAAAACACATTTGTTCATAGATATGGAACTCTATTTCAATATTCATCTTATAGCATATCATTCTAAATATCATCAAATTCTAAGCATTAAATTTATGTTCCTAGATCAATATGTTTTTTAACTTATTTTATTTTCTAATTTTCTCTTTAGACTATTCATGGCTACAAAGTCAAAGAAGTCTGTTGACAGAAAGTTAGAAGAGGACTAGTGCTGAAGTTCATCAGAAGAACAAGAAGAGAAAAGGCCTTGTACAAATCGGGTCAATTTATTTATTTTTTTAGTAATTCATCACTAATTAATTCTTCTTTTATTAGAATAAAACAAATGCACTATTACCATGAGAAAAGTTAGATTTTATTCACTATATTGATTTTTCTTTTTCATACTTTGGGGTCAAGTTGTAACCGGCCCAGTTAGCTATGCAACTTATATTTTAAAGTACTAATTCTTTTATCATTTTGCATAGTTGTGTTCGCATTTTTCTTTCTTTTGTTCTTACAATCTCTTGCTTTGTACTTAATAGACAAATAACAATTTGATTATTACATTCTCTTAGAAAAATAGTATGCAGGAACAAGTTTGAATTTCTATTTCGTCTTGCATGTTGTTCTACTTTTGTCTTTTTGAAGTATCCCAGAAAAATGTAATATGCACGATTTTTAGTTTCTAATTTGCTATACATGCTACTTTGCTTTAATTTCAGTTGCTCTGATTTTAAGTAACAAAATTTCTATTACAATTTGTTTCTTAAATTCTTCCAAAAAAAAAATATCATGATCGAGTTTTTATTTTATTTTATTTTGCATGCTAATTACACAATAGTAATAAGGTTCAATTTGGGATATTGCTCATAAATTGATCTCAAGTTGTGATTGCATAAATATGAGAAGCAAATATAAGTTATGGAACAAAATTTTAAAAAGTTATTTTGGGAAAAAAACAAAGAAAAATTGTACTAACTTATAAGTAATATTATTAGTGAATGTAACGACCCACTCGGTCGTTTTGAGTGTTGTAGCCCCGTTCTCCCATTTACTGCTTATTTTATACTTAATTGTCGTTATATGACTTACCGAGGTAGTTGGTTCGATTCCGGAGATGTTTCGAAATGAGTTGAGACACTTAGAGCCCGTTTGAACATAAGAAATATTTTTCCTTTTTCCAAAAAAAAATTAATTTTTTTCGAAATCAGCGTTTGTTCATAAAATTTTCAATTTTCACTTGAAGATGCATTTTGAAAATTTTTGAAATTTTGAAAAACTCCGAAAAGCTATTTTTCAAAATTTTCACTCAAATCACTCACAAAACTTCAAAAACAACCCAAAATTATATTCATGTCCAAACACAACTATGAATTTTAAATACCATTTTTAATTGAAAAATGTTTTCCCCCTATTTTGGAATTTTACAATTCTTATGTCCAAACGCTCACTTAATCTCAAGGTTGGAAGCTTAAGTTGAAAAGGTTGACTGGATGTTGACTTATGTGTAAATGGCCCCGAAGTGAAGTTTTGATGGTCCCGATAGCTCCGTAGAGTGATTTTGGACTTAGGAGGGTGTCCGGATAGTGATTTGGAGGTCTATAGTAAAATTTGGCTTGAAATGCCGAAAGTTTAAAAAAATAGAGGTTTTGGAAATTAAGAAGTTTGACCGAGAGTTGACTTTGTGGTTACCGAAATCGGATTTTGGTTCCGGAAGTTGGAATAGTCCGTTGTGTTATTTATGACTTGTGTGCAAAATTTGAGGTCAATCGGACTTGATTTGATAGGCTTCGACATCGAATGTAGAAGTTAGGAGTTCATAAGTTTATTAGGCTTGAATTAGGGTATAATTCGTGTTTTTGATGTTGTTTGATGCGATTTGAAGTCTCGATTAAGTTCGTATGATATTTTAGGACTTGTTAGTATGTTTGGTTGGGGTCCTGGGGGCCTCGGGTGGATTTCGGATGGTTAACGGAGTGAAGTGGGACTTTGAAGATTGCTGAAGTTTTCTGGCGTACAGGTCTATTTTCTTATACGCGATTGCGTGGGAGGGTCCGCGATCGCGTAGACTTATTTTGGGCAGCTGAGTTTTTCTTCTATGCGATTGCGAGTTTTGGTATGCAATCATGTAAGCTGGAGGAAACAGTCAATCGCGAATGCGTGGGCTAAGTCGCGTTCGCAAAGAGGAAGTGAGGCAGTTGGGTTCCGCGTGGTTGTTATTCGCGATCGTGTAGCAGTGTCTGCGATCGCGTAGGTCTGTAATGGTTAGTCATCGCGTTCGCTTCGAATTTTACGCAATCACGTAGGGTTAAATTTTGGCAGCTAGTTTTTGTGCTTCGTGATCGCGAAGCATTTTCCGCAATCGCGAAGAAGGGACATCTGGGCAGACTTAAACATTTCGAAACGAGGGTTTGAGTCATTTTTTCATAATTTGATTTTTGGAGCTCGGATTGAGGTGACTCTTTGAGAGATTTTCAAGGGAGTGATTGGTGTAAGTGATTCTTACTTGATTTTGGTTAAATTACATGAATATATCTTTGATTTCATCATTTAATTAGTGATTTAGGTTGAAACTTTTGGGAAAAATGGAGAAAACTTCTTAGGCCGAATTTTGGAGATTTGAGCGAGATTTAGGTATAGGATTTGAGTAATTTTGGTATGGTTAGACTCGTGGTTGAATGGGTGTTCGAATTTTATAACTTTCATCGAATTCCGAGACGTGAGCCTGAAGGTTGACTTTTGAGTTGTCTTTTTGACTTTTGATTTAGAACTTAGCATTTTCATAAGGAATTAATTATTATAACTTGAGTTGATTGTATCGAATTGTTTGTCACTAGATTCGAGGCATTTGGTGGCCGATTCGCGAGGCAAGGGCTTGTTGCAGTAGAATCCCTAAAACTACGTGCTATGTAATTGGTGTTGAGGTGACGGGCATGTGGGCGTGCACCGTTGTAATTGTTAATCAGTAAATTTTTTGAGACTGTGTAGCTATCTTATCTGAATATTATTATTATATCATATGTGTTAAAGCACGTGAGCTGTGATTAAGTTAGAAATCATATTTAGGCTATGTGTTAGTACTATTGGGACCCACAATGGTCGTTCTTTGTTGTTGAGTTATTTGCTTAATTGCAGTTATGTACTCAGTAGCATTCATCATTGCATATCATATCTCAGTCTCTGTTATTATACATTGTCACATCATGTATCATTGATTTAGGTTGCTTAGCATGAGTGTTGTGAGACCGAGAGACTGCAGAGATTGATGAATGAGTGAGGCCGAGAGGCTGGTTGTAAGTGATATTTATGGGATCGTGATGCACACCGTAGCAGGCTTTATTGAATCATGCCATGATTGGCTTATTATAGCACTTGGGCTGGATATGCCCCTTCGGAGTCTGCACACCTACAGTGAGCACAGTTGTAATTGATTCACGATGGGATCAGGCTGCGCAGTGCAGTCTGTTCTGAGTTTAACTGTTAAACCTGGAAGCATGTCTACATTCATGTACTGGTACCTGCAAATTATGAATTTCTTTGAGATATTACTGTCATATGTTCTGTAAATTTCCGTACCGTTTAACTATGTATTTGGACCGTATTGTTCGGACTCATCACTGCTTTCAGTCCAAAGGTTAGACTTGTTACTTATTGAGTTGGTTGTACTCACTCTACACCTTGCACTTCGTGTGAAGCTCCAGGTATTTCTGGGAACGGTGGTTGCTGATCTCGGAGTTTTAGCCGTTCGAAGATTATCAAGGTAGCTTCCTTGGCGTCCGCAGACCTTGATTCTCCTCCCCTATCTCTCAGTTTTACTTATTCTGTTCTACTCTCTTAGACAGAGTATCAGACTATGTTATTGTATAGATGCTCTGTACTCAGTGACATCTGGATTTTGGGGAATTCTATATTGAGCTGTGATGTTTTCATTCAGTTTTATGGGACTTTTACTTACTTAAGCTTATTTTCGTATATTTTATATTTCAATATGTTGGTATGTGTGAGTTGTCGGCTTGCCTAGTATCATGATAAGTGCCATCACATTGGTATTAGAGACTAGGTTACATAGGTCTCACGAGTCATGAGTAGGTTTAGTAGAATCTTGCGGATCGATACAGACACGTCTGTACTTATCTTCGAGAGGTTGTCGAACCCTTAGGAAAACTTCACATTCGTGTATTCTTGTCGTGCGAATTTGTTGATTTAGGGAACTTAACTTCTGTTATTCTATTCTCTCGCAGATGGTGAGGACACGTGCTACTGGATCAGGTGGACATCCACCAGTACCACAAGCTAGGGCCACGAGAAGTCGAGGCTACGGTAGAGGCCGAGGTACAGCTCGTACATTAGCTAAAGAAGCACCTATAGACCCACCCGTTGCTCCAACTTAGGAGCAAATTCCAGATGTGGTTGAGATGATGGGGCCAACTCACGCACCAGCTGTGCCTATTGTGATTCTAGGACTTCAGGAGGATTTGTCCCAGATATTGACTGTTTGCACTAGCCTTGCTCAGGCAGTTCTGTGCAGGTCGCGCCAGCCATTTCTCAGGCCGGGGGAGGTACTCAGACTCCCGCCGCTCGTACTCTAGAGCAGGTGGTGCAGGGACTTCAAATGCCAGGGTACTACTGGCCTAGCCGGTTGCAGTTGTTCAGGCCCAGCTGGGTCCCGTTATGAGTGATGAGGAGCAGAAGAGACTAGAGATATTTGGGAGGCTCCAACCTCTAACATTCAGTGGGGCTAAGTCAGAGGATGCTCAGGACTTCTTGGATAGATGCCAGCAGATTCTTTGCACGGCGGGTATTCTGGAGACTAGTGGAGTCTCCTTTACTACTTTTCAGCTATCAGGGGCTGCCTTTAGATGGTGGGAGGCCTATGAGAGGAGCAGGCCAGTCGGTGCTGCACCACTTTCATAGCATGCGTTCTCCATTCTCTTCTTGGAGAAGTTTGTTGCACATACCCGCAGGGAGGAGTTACGTAGGCAGTTCGAGCAGTTATGCCAAGAGGGCATGTCTGTGACCCAGTATGAGATGAGGTTTTCAGAGTTGGCTCGTCACGCAGTTTGGTTAGTTACCACTGAGAGGGAGAGGATTAGGAGGTTCATTGATGGCCCCAACTATCAGTAGCGTTTTGTTATGACTCGGGAGAGTGTATCAGGTGCTAAGTTTGACGAGGTGGTTGATATTTCTTGGTAGCTAGAGTTGGTCCATAGTCAGGACCGTGAGGAGAGAGAGGACAATAGGCCTCGTGGTTCGGGTGGTTTCAGTGGTGTTCCTTCTGGAGCAGTCCTATCACAGCAAGGGTCGTCCTTATAGGCCCGCTCAGATGGGTCTTCCAGTTCATCATGGCACATCAGCTAGACATGATTCATACAGTTCTTGACCGAGTCAGTCATCTCTCGGTGCTCTCCCAGCTCAGAGTTCATCTCGTGCACCTTCAGTTCAGGGTTCATCTGCACCAGGTTCTTCTGGTAGTTATTATGGTTCTCAGGGTCGCCTTCAATACTTGCCACCATTTTCCAAGATGGGTTGTTTTGAGTGTAGAGATCTGGGTCATGTGAAGAGGCATTGTCCTCGCCTTTTAGGAGGTCCAGTTTAGAAGAGGAGTCAGGCTGCGACTTTCGTGCCAGTTACTTCACCACCCACTCAGCCATCTCAGGGTGGGGCTCAGGCAGTCAGAGGTCACCCTAGAAGGAGAGGCCGATCAGGCTCGATTCTATGTTATTCCTGCCAGGATAGAGGCCGTTGCTTCTGACATAATGATCACAGGTATTGTCTCTATATGCCACAGGGATGCTTCTATGTTATTTGACCCTGGTTCAACTTATTCGTATGTATCATCATATTTTGCTCATTATCTGGATATGCCCCATGAGTCCTTAGTTTTCATTTGTTCATGTATCTACGCCGGTAGATGATACTATTATTGTAGACCGTATATATCGGTCATGTGTAGTGACTATTGGGGGATTGGAGACTAGAGTTGATCTCTTATTGCTTAGTATGGTCGATTTCAATGTGATTTTGGGTATGGATTGGTTGTCTCCATGTCATGCTATTTTGGATTGTCATGCTAAGACCGTGACGTTGGCGATGTCGGGGTTGCCTCTCTAGATTATGTTCCCAGCAGGGTGATTTCATATTTGAAGGTCCAAGGGATGGTTGGGAAGGGGTGTCTGTCATATTTGGCCTTTGTGAGGGATGCTGGTGATGATACCCCTACTATTGATTCTGTTCCGGTGGTACGAGACTTTCCGGATGTGTTTCTTGCAGACCTGCTGAGCATGCCACCCGACAGGGACATTGACTTTGGTATTGACTTGGTGTCGGCCGCTTAGTCCATTTCTATTCCTTCGTATCATATGGCACCAGCTGAGTTGAAGGAATTGAAAGAGTGGCTTCAGGAACTTCTTGATAAGGGGTTTATTAGGCCTAGTGTGTCGCCTTGGAGTGCACCGATTCTATTTGTGAAGAAGAAGAATGGTACTATACGGATGTGCATCGATTATAGGCAGTTGAACAAAGTTACAATCAAGAACAAGTATCCTTTGTCATGCATTGATGATCTATTTGACCAGCTTCAGGGAGCGAGAGTGTTCTCTAAGATCGATTTGAGGTTTGGGTATCACCAGTTGAAGATTAGGGACTCGGATATTCTGAAGACGGCATTCAGGACCCGCTATGGTCACTATTAGTTTCTTGTGATGTATTTTGGGTTGACCAATGTCCCAACATCATTCATGCATCTGATGAACAGTGTATTTCAGCCATATATTGACTCATTTGTCATAGTATTCATTGATGATATCCTGGTTTACTCACGTAGCTAGGAGGAGCATGCACATCATTTGATGATTGTACTACAGAGGTTGAGAGAGGAGAAGCTTTATGCCAAGTTCTCCAAGTGTGAGTTTTGGCTTAGTTCGGTGATGTTCTTGGGGAACGTGGTATCCAGTGTAGGGATTAAGGTGGATCCAAAGAAGATAGAGGCGGTTCAGAGTTGGCCCAGTCCGTCTTCAGCTACTGAAATTTGGAGTTTTCTTAGCTTGGCCGGTTATTATCATCGCTTCGTGGAGGGTTTCTCGTATATTACAGCGCCTTTGACCAAATTGAACCAGAAGGGTGCTCCATTCAGGTGGTCGGATAAATGTGAGGAGAGCTTTCAGAAGCTCAAGACTGCCTTGACCACAACTCCAGTTCTAGTTTTGCCTTCAGCTTATGGCTATTATACAATAAATTATGATGCTTCTCGGATTGGTATTGGGTGTGTCTTGATGCAGGAGGCTAGAGTGATTGCTTATGCTTCACGTCAGTTGAAGCCTCATGAGAAGAACTACCTTGTCCATGCTTTGGAGTTAGCAGACACCGTTCATGCATTGAATATTTGGAGGCAATATCTCTATGGTGTATCTTGTGAGGTATTTATAAATCATCGGAGTCTCCAGCACTTGTTCAAATAGAAGGATTTAAATTTGAGGCAGCGGAGATGGTTGGAGCTGCTAAAGGACTATATTATCACCATTTTGTATTATCCTAGGAAGGCCAATGTGGTAGCCGATGCCTTGAGTAGAAAGGCAGTGAGTAAGGGTAGCCTTGATTTTATTCCTGTCGGTAAGAGGCCGCTTGCATCAGATGTTCAGGCCTTGGCCAATCAGTTTTTGAGATTAGATATTTCGGAGCCTAGTAGGGTTCTAGCTTGTGTGGTTTCTCGTTCTTCCTTCTATGATCGCATCAGAGAGTGACAGTATGATGATCCCTATTTTCTTGTCCTTAAGGACACAGTTCAGCACGGTGATGCTAAGGAGGTTACTATCGGGGATGATGGGGTGTTGAGGATGTAGGGTCGGATCTGTGTACCCAATGTAGATGAGCTGCGTGAGTTGATTCTTGAGAAATCCCATAGTTTACGGTATTCTATTCATTCGGGTGCTGCGAAGATATACCAGGACTTGAGGCAGCACTATTGGTCGAAGAGGATGAAGAAGGACATACTGGGGTTTGTAGCTCGGTGCCTAAACTGTCAGCAAGTGAAGTATGAGTATCAGAGACCGGGAGAATTGCTTCAGAGGCTTGAGATTCTTGAGTGGGAATATGAGCATATCACTATGGATTTTGTAGTTCGGCTCCCACGGACTTCGAGGAAGTTTGATGCTATTTGGGTGATTGTGGATCGGTTGACCAAGTCCGCATATTTTATTCCAGTTGGGACTACTTATGTTCGAAGCAATTGGCTAAGATATACATCCGTGAGATTGTTCGCCTTCACGGTGTGCCGGTGTCCATTATTTCAGATCGGGGCAGGTAGTGTACATCGCAGTTTTGGAGAGCAGTGTAGCGAGAGTTGGGCACACAGGTTGAGCTGAGTACAACATTCCACCCCTAGACGGACGGACAGTCCGAGTGCACTATTCAGATATTGGAGGATATGTTACGTGCTTGTGCCATAGATTTCGAGGGTTCTTGGGATCAATTGTTGCCACTTGCAGAGTTTTCCTATAATAACAACTACCAATAGAAGATTCAAATGGCTCTGTATGAGGCTTTGTATGGGAGACGGTGTCGGTATCCAGTGGGATGGTTTGTGAGGCTAGGTTGTTGGGTACTGACTTGGTTCAGGATGCTTTGGGTAAAGTTAAGTTAATTTAGGATCGTCTTTACACGGCGCAGTCTAGAGAGAAAAGCTACGCCGATCGGAAGGTTCGTGATGTTGCTAACATGGTTGGGGAGAAGGGAAGGTACTACTCAGAGTTTCACCCATGAAGGGTATGAGGTTCGGGAAGAAGGGCAAGTTGAGCCCTCGGTACATTGGTCCGTTTGAAGTGCTTTAGAGGATTGGAGAGGTGGCTTACAAGCTGGCTTGCTGCCTAGTCTATTGAGTGTTCATCCAATGTTTCATGTTTCTATGCTCCGGAAGTATGCCGGCAATCCGTCTCATGTTTTGGATTTCAGCACTATTCAATTGGATGGTGACTTGACTTATAATGTGGAGCCGGTGGCCATTGTAGATCGGCAAGTTCGAAAGTTCAGGTCAAAGAATATAGCTTCAGTGAAGGTGCAATGGAAAGGTTAGCCAGTTGAGGAGGCAACTTGGAAGACTGAGCGGGAGATGCGGAGTAGATATCCATGCCTATTTGAGAGTCCAGGTATGTTTGTATACCCGTTCGAGGACGAACGTTTGTTTAAGAGAGGAAGGATGTAACAACCCAGCCGGTCGTTTTGAGTGTTGTAGACCCGTTCCCCCAATTACGGCTGTATACTCAATTGTCTTTTTGTGACTTGTCAGGGGAGTTGGTTCGGTTCTGACAAGCGCAAAACACAGACTTAAATTATGCTCGCTAGTCAAAGATAGTATTGTATAATATCGTATCCATAGGGATTGGAGTTAAACAGTATTAACGTAGTTTGTAGCTAGATTTCTATCCAAGATGATCAATAATTTAGATTTATATTGTTAATACTAAAATTAATTAAGAATCTAGAGCTAATTGACTAATGACAATCGAAGCAAGGCCGAAGCAAAGGAAGATATCAATAGGAGAAAATGAGATTTTGATAGGATAGGTGCAAGATAATTGTCTGGGATTTAACTCTAGATAATTCACTTCGAATGTTCAAGTGAGTCTCTCGAATTCATTTAATTATTAGTACAATTGTTTAGTAAAAACTCCTTTCTCGATTAAGTCTCAACCTTTTAATATGAACCAATTTAAGCTCTCTGAAGATATGCAAGAATGCGTAACGGATTGGTCTTTAGGAGAACCTCTCTAGATTATTCTCCTAACTAGGTTTAATCAATGATTCAAGTAGCCTCTTTCGATTACTTAGAAGAATCTATGAACTCAACCCACAATATAATGCAAAGATATCATAAGTTATGCCTCTTTCGATTACAAGAACAAGTGAATATAGATGCAACAATTAAATCTTCAAAAAATGATTCAAATACATAAAAATAGATTTATAATCCACAAACAATCATCAATACACCAAATCCATCAAAACCCAGTTGGATCTACTCCATAGACATGGAGAAGTTCTTGACAAATGTAACTAAAGTATAAGAAAACATAAATTCAATCCAAACCGGATCTTGAGTGAGGAAGGAATGATGAAATCCTTGTGCTTGTGTTCTTCCAACTCCTCCTTAGCCTCCTTAGGTCAAAATTGTGTCAAAAGTCCATCTAAAATGGTGTTTTGGTGTATTTAAGCCGCCCCCCAAATAAACCCCGGACGAAACTACCCTTTTTTAGCAGAATTGGGAAGTCACTCTAACATATTTGGGCTACAGCGCCGCCCCATGCGGCGCACATGTAGGAAATCTAGAACGTGCCAAAATATAATTTCTGGCCACTTTTTGCACTAGCTCCCCGTGGGGCGGTAGTGCAAATTGTGGCCAGAAATGAGTTTTTCAAATTTTTGGTATCCATACTTGGTTTACGACCCCCCGAACGTGATCCTGGCTTAATTGCTTGGGCTTCTACTCAGACTTCAAAGCTTCAAATAGCTCGAATTAGCTCCACAACATCTACATAACTCAGAGTCACTCCTACAAGGCATAAAACACACAATAAGTACAAAAACACTACCAATTAAAGCTCAACATAAGTAAAGTGCATTGAATTAGAGTGAAATAAGTGACTAAAATATGGGATTATAGTCTACCATCAACACCTCACACTTAAACCATTGCTCGTCCTCGAGTAATTAAACTATACATCACATAGATATGACCTTTTAAACAACTCTTTTAACTCGTCACACCAAGAATAATCAAACAGATTAAGCACAATATCATAACATCATCGCCTCAAGAGTTGACTCAACAACACCACGCATTTATTTCACAACCCGCTCACTTACTCTAACATAAAGGTCAAAGACTTTACCTTACCTTCGTAAATTATGTGCCCTCACACAAACAATATAGAGTAGTTCCACACACAATAAAATTTAAGAACAAATAGGAACTCAAGATAGAAAGAATTAACTCACTCCCAGAAATAAAATTCATGTGCCACAGAAGACGTACCATAAGCTTGCTTGTAATGTATTACTCTACTAATTGAGCTCATTCAGTCAAGGATCAAGTAGGACTTTATTTAGTTGTAATGTAGGCTGCGCTACTGGTACGATACATTTGGATATATTGACTACACCTCTCTAAACACTTTAATACAAACAATTGACCGTTCAAAATCCCACACTTTTGTCAAACCATAACTCCACCCTTACATCAATATATGTCAACTCCCAACTTCTCTAAGAAAAAATACATTAAGAATTACCACAAAATTTCAAGTGGCTCTTACGTTTTCAAAACAATGCACATTTCTCCTTAATTCAATAGCTTCAGTCAAAAGCCAAACCAACACCCCACACTTTAACTTTTACAAAGTTCATAACAATTGCAAGTGCTCGTCATAGGTAACAAGGTTCAAATAGATGGTCAATTCAAACAATTGGGTAAGGCTTGTAATGTGGTTGCCAAAAAAACATGATTACATGCTCAAAAGGGCCAACTAGGATACATAACAATTAGGTGGTTAACAACATATAACTGGCTAAACAAAGAAATGCCTTGCAAACACACGGAACAAGTTCTAGACAACAAATGCAATGCACGGAATACCCAAACATCACACACACATGGCACATAACTCACTCAGGATCGGACTTATCAAGACACTCTAGTCAAGGCACTTAAGCAAAGTTAAGATCATACAATTTAAAGTACTTATACAAGAGTAAAAAATGGAGCCTACGCATCACAGCAAAAGCACTTATTATTCTCTAGGAATAATAAAGTTAAGAGATATTGCTTTTATTTAAAAACACCGCACAAGATTTCATACTTCTAAAAATAATAAAACTAACTACACCCGGTTCAAACAAAACCCTTGAAAAAGAACCGCGGCACAAAGAAATACTAAGGGGAAATTATTATACTACGTTAAGAACTTTGTTTTTTTGAACTTTAAGAATTTCAATCAAAAGAAATGAAAACACATACAAGAAACGAAAACAAAGAGTTATTTACATATTTACATCCCCACTCCACACTTTAAATTGTGGCATGTCTCCATGACACATAAATAAAAAGCAAGAGGTAAAAATAACTTCCCTGAATTTTTTCCGTTTTCGAGAACTTGTGAACTCCACCCCTAATTCTGAATGCATTTTTCGCTTTCGCTCCTCGGGATTCTTTATGGAGCTCATCAGGCCAAAGTCCTTTAAGGATATTTACAAGACCCGCTCTTTTCTTTCTTTCTTGGCCTCATTTTGAGCGGTGGATTGTTCTAGAAGGATCATCCTCAACTTGTTTCTGTATTCATTCACAAGATCAATCCCTGTATATTACTGTAAATCCCAAAAAATAAAATCCACATGATCAAGGTTAGAATAAGAAAATGAAGAAGAAAGGTCATGCGAGTACTCCTCGGGTAAGTCCAAGACCATTTGTTCCTCATTCTCTTCTACTAAAAATTGCAATTGTGGATAGGTGGATGTGGGTTTGAACTCTTTTTATATTTCTTCAAAATCAACCAAAGTTTCATTTTCAATTATTTAAGTTGAAACAGAGTCCTCTTGTAGAGTGAAAAACTCTCCCTGTAGATGTTCATCATCCTGGGTAGGCTCATTTTCACACGGTATCTGTTCCATATATTCACCATCACAATGCAACGAGCTAAGTCTATTTACTAATTGATTCACTTGCATTGTTAGGTTGTTAGTGGCTTCATCATCTTGTATATATTTCTCTTCCACCTTATTTATGAACTTATACATAAGCTCTTCTAAACTACCATTCTCCTCTTGAGGTGGTTGTCTCACTTTGCTTTCATTCCAGTCATAATAAGGGTTTTCACCTCAACTAGAGTCAGAATTGTACCCATAATAATCCTCATACCTGTACTGACGAGAGACAAAATGAGAGTGTTCAAAAGATGAACCACAGGAAGAATACCTACCTGCTTGACAATCAACCCAAAGATGATTTCTACCGTATTTAAAACACGTAGCACACCGCTGATAATATTCAGCTCCTAACTCTTCAACTATTTTCTTAGGATGGTTGTACTCCATCTTCACATCACTTAGAGTTCAATAACAAAAATATGCTCTTCAAGATTTCTTCAACAAAAGACATCTTGAAGAGAAGTTAACATAACAAAACTAAAAATAAAAAAAAATAAAAATTAAAAGCTAATTCCTGAATTAGCACTACAAACTATCTCAAACACTAGTGATTTTCAATCCCCGGCAACGGCGCCAAAATTTGACGAGCGCAAAATACACACTTAAATTGTGCTCGCTAGTTAAAGATAATATAATATAATATCGTAACCACGGGGATTGGAGTTAAATAGTATTATCGTAGTTTGTAGCTAGATTTCTATCCAAGATGATTAAAAATTTAGATTTATGTGGTCAATACTAAAATTAATTAAGAATCTAGAGTTAATTGACTAATGACAATCGAAGCAAGGCCTAAGCAAAGGAAGATATCAATGGAGAAAATGGGGTTTTGATAGGATAAGTGCAAGATAATTGTCTGGGATTTAACTATAGATAATTCACTTATAATGTTCAAGTAAGTCTCTCAAATTCACTTAATTATCAGTACAATTATTTAGTAGAAACTCCTCTCTCGATTAAGTCTCAACCTTTCAATATGAACCAATTTAAGCTCTGTGAAGATATGCAAGAATGCGTAGTGGATTGGTCTTTAGGAGAACTTCTCTCCATTATTATCCTAACTTGGTTTAATCAATGATTTAAGTAGCCTCTTTCGATTACTTAGAAAAATCTATGAACGCAACCTACAATATAATGCAAAAGATATTTAAGCCGCCCCAAAATAAACCCCGGACGAAACTACCCTTTTTAGCGGAATTGGGAAGTCACTCTAACATTTTAGGGCTACCGCGCCGTCCCATGCGACGCGCATGTATGAAATTCCAAAACGTGCCAAAATATGATTTCTGGCCACTTTTTTCACTAGCGCTCCGCGGGGCATGCCGCGGGGCGATAGTGCAAATTGTGTCAACAAATGAGTTTTTCAAATTTTTGGTATCCAGACTTGGTTTTCTACCCCCGAACATGATCTCGGCTTAATTTCTTGGGCTTCTACTCAGACTTCAAAGCTCCAAATAGCTCGAATTAGTTCCACAACATCTACATAACTTGGAATCACTCCTACAAGGCATAAAACACACAATAAGTGCAAAAACACTACCAATTAAAGCTCAACATAAGTAAAGTGCAGTGAATTAGAGTGAAATAAGCGAATAAAACACAAGATTATAATCTACCATCAACACCTCACACTTAAACCATTGCTCGTCCTCGAGCAATAAAACTACACTTCACATAAATATGACCTTTTAAACAACTCTCTTAACTCGTTACACGAAGAATAATCAAACAAATAAAGCTCAATACCGTAACATCCTCGCCTCTAGAGTTGACTCAACAACATCACACATTTTTTCCCCTCATTTACTGCTTATTTTATACTCAATTGTCTTTATATGACTTGTCGGGTAGTTAGTTCAATTATGACGAGCGCAAAACATACACTTAAATTGTGCTCGCTAGTCAAAGATAGTATAGTATAATATCGTATCCAGAAGGATTGGAGTTAAACTGCATTATCGTAGTTTGTAGCTAGAATGCTATCCAAGATGATCAACAATTTAGATTTATGCGGTTAATGCTAAAATTAATTAAGAATCTAGAACTAATTAACTAATGACAATCGAAGCAAAGCATAAGCAAAGGAAGATATCAATGGGAGAAAATGAGGTTTTTATAGGATAGGTACAAGATAATTGTCTAGGATTTATCCCTAGATAATTCACTTCTAATGTTCAAGTGAGTCTCTCGAATTCACTTAATTATCAGTAAAATTATTTAGTAGAAACTCTTCTCTCGAATAAGTCTCAACCTTTCAATATAAACCAATTTAAGCTCTGTGAAGATATGCAAGAATGCGTAATGGATTGGTCTTTAGGAGAGCCTCTCTCGATTATTCTCCTAACTAGGTTTAATCAATGATTCAAGTAGCCTCTTTCGATTACTTAGAGGAATAGTTGAACTCAACCCATAATATAATGCAAAGCTATCACAAGTTATGCCTCTTTCGATTATAAGAATAAGTGAATATAGATGCAACGATTAAATCTTCCAAAAACGATTCAAATACATAATAATAAATTTATAATCCACAAACAATCGTTATAATACCTAATCCATCAAAACCCAGTTGGATCTAATCCATAGACATGGAGAAATTCTTCACAAATGTAACTAAAGTATAAGAAAACATAAATTCAATCCAAACCCGAATCTTGAGTGAGGAAGGAATGATGAAATCCTTGTGCTTGTGTTCTTCCAACTCTTCCTCAGCCTCCTTAGGTCAGAATTGTGTCAAAAGTCCATCTAAAATGGTGTTTTGGTGTATTTAAGCCGTCCCCAAAATAAACACTAGATGAAACTACCCTTTTTAGCAAAATTGGGAAGTCACTCTAACATTTTAGGGCTACTGCACCGTCCCATACGGCGCGCATGTAGGAAATTCTAGAACGTATCAAAATATGATTTCTAGTCACTTTTTGCACTAGCTCCCCGCGGGGCATGCCGCGGGGCGGTAGTGCAAATTGTGTCAACAAATGAGTTTTTCAAATTTTTGGCATCCAGACTTGGTTTTCTAACACCGAACGTGATCCCGGCTTAATTTCTTGGGCTTCTACTCAGACTTCAAAGCTCCAAATAGCTTACATTAGTTCCACAACATCTACATAACTTGGAATCACTCCTACAAGGCATAAAACACATAATAAGTACAAAATCACTACCAATTAAAGCTCAACATAAATAAAGTGCAGTGAATTAGAGTGCAATAAGCGAATAAAATACAGGATTATAGTCTACCATCAACACCTCACACTTAAACCATTGCTTACCCTCGAGCAATAAAACTACACTTCACATAGATACGGCCTTTTAAACAACTCTCTTAACTCGTTACATGAAGAATAATCAAACAGATTAAGCACAATACCGTAACATCCTCGCCTCTAGAGTTGACTCAACAACACCACACATTTGTTTCCCTCATTTACTGCTTATTTTATACTCAATTGTCTTTATATGACTTGTCGGGTAGTTGGTTCAGTTCTGACGAGCGCAAAACATACACTTAAATTGTGCTCGCCAGTCAAAGATAGTATAGTATAATATCGTATCCACAGGGATTGGAGTTAAACTGTATTATCGTAGTTTGTAGCTAGATTGCTATCCAAGATGATCAACAATTTAGATTTATGCAGTTAATACTAAACTTAATTAAGAATCTAGAACTAATTGACTAATGACAATCGAAGCAAGGCATAAACAAAGGAAGATATCAATGGGAGAAAATGGGGTTTTTATAGGATAGGTACAAGATAGTTGTCTGGGATTTATCTCTAGATAATTCACTTCTAATGTTCAAGTGAGTCTCTCGAATTTACTTAATTATCAGTAAAATTATTTAGTAGAAACTCTTCTCTCGAATAAGTCTCAACCTTTCAATATAAACCAATTTAAGCTCTGTGAAGATATACAAGAATGCGTAATGGATTGGTCTTTAGGAGAGCCTCTCTCGATTATTCTCCTAACTAGGTTTAATCAATGATTCAAGTAGCCTCTTTCGATTACTTAGAAGAATCTATGAACTCAACCCATAATATAATGCAAAGATATCACAAGTTATGCCTCTTTCAATTATACGAATAAGTGAATATAGATGCAACGATTAAATCTTCCAAAAATGATTCAAATACATAATAATAAATTTATAATTCATAAACAATCATTAAAATACCAAATCCATCAAAACCAAGTTGGATCTACTCCATATACATGGAAAATTTCTTTACAAATGTAACTAAAGTATAAGAAAACATAAATTCAATCCAAACCCGAATCTTGAGTGAGGAAGGAATGATGAAATCCTTGTGCTTGTGTTCTTCCAACTCCTCCTTAGCCTCATTGGCCTTCTTAGGTCAAAATTGTGTCAAAAGTCCATCTAAAATGATGTTTTAGTGTATTTAAGCCGCCCCCAAAATAAACTCCGGACGAAACTACCCTTCTTTAGCGGAATTGGGAAGTCACTCTAACATTTTTGGGCTACCGCGCCGCCCCATGCGGCACATATGTAGGAAATTTCAGAACGTGCCAAAATATGATTTCTGCCCACTTTTTGCACTAGCGCCCCGCGGCACATGCCGCTGGGCGGTAGTACAAATTGTGGCCAGAAATAAGTTTTTCAAATTTTTGGCATCCAGACTTGGTTTTCAACCCCCGAACGTGATCCCGGCTTTAATATTTTGGGCTTCTACTCAGACTTCAAAGCTTCAAATAGCTCGAATTATCTCCACAACATTTACATAACTCAGAATCACTCCTACAAGGCATAAAACACACAATAAGTGCAAAAACACTACCAATTAAAGCTCAACATAAGTAAAGTGCAGTGAATTATAGTGCAATAAGCGACTAAAGAACGAGATTATAGTCTACCATTAGGTTCTGGGGATGTTTTTGAATGAGTTGAGACACTTACTCTCAAGGTTGGAAGCTTAAGTTCAAAGAGTTGACCGGATGTTTACTTATGTGTAAATGGCTCCGGAAGGAGTTTTGATAGTTCTGAAAGCTTCGTAGGGTGCTTTTGAACATATGAGTGTGTCCTGATAGTGATTTGGAGGCCCGTAGTGAAATTTGGCTTGAAATGGCAAAAGTTGGAAAATTAGAGGTTTTGGAAATTTAGAAGTTTGACAAGAGTTGACGTTGCGGTTACCGGGCTCGAATTTTGGTTCCGGGAGTTGGAATAGGTCCATTGTGTCATTTATGACTTGTGTGCAAAATTTGAGGTCAACCCGACTTGATTTGATAGGTTTCGGCATCGAGTGTATAAGTTAGGAGTTCATAAAATCATTAGGGTTGAATTGGATTCGTGTTTTTGATATTGTTTGATGTGATTTGAGGCCTTGACTAATGTCGTATGATGTTTTAGGACTTATTGGTATGTTTGGTTGGGATCCCGGGGGCCTCGAGTGGATTTCGGATGGTTAACGGAGTGAAATGGGACTTTAAAGATTGCTGAAGTTTTCTGGTGTACAAGTCAAGTTTTCTTTTACGCCACGTGGGAAGGTCCACGATCGCGTAGGCTTATTTTGGGCAGCTAAGTTTTCTTCTATGCGATCGCGAGTTTTGGTATGCGATCATGTAAGATGGAGGAAGTAGTGAATCACGAACATATGGCAGTGATTGTTATTCGCGATCGCATAGCAGTGTCTGTGATCGCGTAGGTCTGTGATGGTTAGATATCGCATTCGTGTGGGGCTTTACGCGATCGCGTAGGGTTAAATTTTGGCAGCTAGTTTTTGTGCTTCGTGATCATGAAGCATTTTCCGCAATCACGAAGAAGGGACATCTAGGTAGACTTAAATATTTCAAAACTGAGGGTTTGAGTCATTTTTCCATAACTTGATTTTGGAGCTTGGATTGAGGCGACTCTTGTAGAGATTTTCAAGGGAATAATTAGGATAAGTGATTCTTTTGGGGTTTTGGTTAAATTACATGAATATATCTTTGATTTCATCATTTAATTAGTGATTTGGGTTGAAACTTTTGGGAAAAATGGAGAAACCTTCTTAGGCCGAATTTTGGGGATTTGAGCGAGATTTTGGTATCGGATTTGAGTAATTTTGGTATGGTTGGACTCGTGGTTGAATGGGTGTTCGGATTTTGGAACTTTCATCAAATTCTGAGACGTGGACCCGGGGGTTGACTTTTGAGTTGACTTTTTGACTTTTGATTTAGAACTTAGGATATTCATATGGGAATGATTTTTATAGCTTGAGTTGATTGTATCGAATTATTTTTGGCTAGATTCGAAACATTCGGAGGCCGATTCGTAAAGTAAGGGCTTGTTGGAATAGAGATTTGCACGGTTTGAGGTAAGTAACACTTCTAAACTTGGATCTGAGGGTATTAATCCCTGAAATTACGTGCTAAGCAATTGTTGGTACTATTGGGACCCACAGTAGTCGTTCTTTGTTGTTGAGTTATTTGCTTAATTGCAGTTATGTACTCAGTCGCATTTATCATTGCATATCATATCTCAGTCTCTATTATTATACATTGTCACATCATATATCATTGATTTGGGCTGCTTAGCATGAGTGTTATGAGCCCGAGAGACCAGAGAGATTGATGACTAAGTGAGGCCGAGAGACTGGTTGTAAGTGATATTTATGGGATTGGGCTGCACGCCGCAACATGCTTTATTGATTCATGCCATGATTGGCTTAATATAGCGCTTGGGCTGGATCTGCCCCTCCGGAGTCTGCATACCCATAGTGAGCGCAGTTGCTACTGATTCACGATGGGATCAGGTTGCGCATTGCAGTAGGAGTTATTAGCATTTGGGATGGAATTGCCTTGTACAGTGCTGAGTGATTGAGTATGATAAGTGATAATTAAGACAGTCAGGTTGAGTACTCTGAGAGTATGAGTACGCAAGGCTTTCATTGTGTTGCATCACATACGATATACATTTTGTCATGTAGATATAAAGATGTCACATTCCTCGTATCATTCAAACTTGACATATTTTATATGTTCTGAGTTTAACTGTTAAACCTGGAAGCATGTCCACATTCATGTACTACCTGCAAATTATGAATTTCTCTGAGATATTACTATCATATGTTTTGTAAATTTCCGTACTATTTAATTATGTATTTGGACCGTATTATTTGGACTCGTCATTTCTTTCAGTCCAAAGGTTAGACTTGTTACTTATTGAGTTGGTTGTACTCAAGCTACACCCTGCACTTCGTGTGCAGATCCAGGTGTTTTCGAGCATGGTGGTTGCTGATCTCGGAGTTTCAGTTTCAGAGATTATCAAGGTAGCTGCCTTGGCATTTGCAGACCTTGACTCTTCTCCCATATCTCTCAGTTTCACTTAATTTGCTCTACTCTCTTAGATAGAGTATCAAACTATGTTATTGTATAGATACTCATGTAATCCCTGACACCCGGATTTTGGGGAATTCTGTATTGAGCTGTGACGTTTTCATTCAGTTTTATGAGACTTTTACTTACTTAAGCTTATTTTCGTATATTTTGAATTTCAAGATGTTGGTATGTGTAAGTTGTCAGCTTACCTAGTATCATGATAGGCGTCATCACGACACTTGGAATTTTGGGTCGTGACAGTGAACTACTACTCCAGCTTATATAGTTAGAGAATGGAACATAATTTTTCTCTTTGCATGATGTAGTCAAAATATAAGCTTGGTAAGCTATTTATTACTCCATTCATAACATACCAGCTTGAGTTGAAACTATTTAAATAGTTTTATACAAACTCCTCCCTTTATTTTGTCTAATGTATATGGAAAAAATCGGTCTCAGAAGTTGGGTGAATTAGGAGGCGACATGTGTCAAGAGTGACCAGTCAGTGGCGACTCAACAATGATATCACCGGATACAAATTTGTGACCGAATAAGAACCATTCAAGATATGACCGCTACAGAAGACCCCTAGATTCCCCCCAACCTTTATTAGTCTTTATTAAGCTTCATTACCCTTGATTATTCTTTATCACCTTTAAATTACCTTTCATTGCAGCATTGATATTGGTAATTAAGGAGCCATAATTTGTGAATCATGCAATCCATAGCTCTAGTATAAATAGAAGCTTTCATTCTATTGTAAAAGGATAAGAAATATAAGAATCACAAAGACTATCTCTTTTTCTCTCATTCTTCGTAAGTTTCATACAAAGTTATTATCAAAGCTTTTCGGCTACTATTGGTTCCGGTGGAATCTACTTATATTACAGGCTTGTTCTTCTCTAATATTTGTTATTTTATTTTCATTACTCTGTATTAAAGATCATCTTATTCTACGTGTCTATTAACCACGTATATAAATTTAATCGTACCGTTTTATGGGTAAACATCTAACTGTCTAATTACGTACAACTTAGGGATAGAATTTTAAAAGATTATGCTTGTTTTACGGGTAAAATTCTAACTGCCTAACTACGTACACCTTAGGGATTGTTGACATTGATTCTCCATCAGATACTGACCACTCCTCTGCTCAGACTTTAGCCAAGCAAACGAAGGCGTTACACTCAAATGAGAAAACATAAGGCACAACCCTAGTTACTTATTTGATTACTTGACGTGGGCTGCTCACACGTGCCACATAAGGAGCTACATCTAGAAGTTTCTGTGAGTTAATTATATAGGTGTATACATGTAGTTAGTTAGGCACATGTTAGGGAGTTAGTGGATGACAGCTCAGCAAAGTACATATTTTACTTTCATTTGTATATAAACAATTGTGTATGAGTTTACACACAGAAAAATAGAAAATACATTTTCTCACAAAGCTCTTACGTTGCTCTTCTCTCCAAAATTAACATGGTATCAGAGCTTGCTCGATCCATTTCTAGATTCTTCGAAGATAATTCTCTGAAGTTCTGCTTGGCAAATTAAAATCGCTTTGTTTTTGATTCCTTTTCTCTTCTGATTCACTTCGTTTTTCTCAAGAATTGTTTGATTTTTGCTATTTTTCCGCCATTAATGGAGGAAGAAAATCCTTTTGGCGCAAGACAAATCGTGGTTGACAGTTCGCATCCTCTTTACTTGAGTCCTTCGGACAATCCTGGTGTGCTTCTTGCATTTTCACCATTCGATGGTACTGGATATGTAGATTGGAGGAAAACTATGTTAATTTCCTTATCAACGAAGAATAAACTAGGTTTTATCAATGGGAAAAATCCAAAATCTGGAGGGGACTCACCTTATTTGGACCTCTCGATAAGAGTTAATGATATGGCTATGGCTTGGCTACTGAATTCCTTGACAAAAGGCATAAGATCGAGTGTGTTGCATTCCAAATATGCCAGAGACCTATGGAAGCAACTTGAATATAGGTATGGTACATCTGACATTGCAATGTTATTTGGATTACAAAAGAAATTATTAGAGACTGTGCAAGGATCATCTGATATCGCAACATATTTTAACAATATCCAATCAATCTGGGATGAAATAGAAGCCATAGATGCAAGGGTTCCTTGCGTTTGTATTGAGTTCAAATGTGAGGCAAAACAGAAGAACAGAGAATTAGAAAACAGACAGAAGCTTGTTCAATTTCTGATGGGATTGAATGAATCCTATAATACCTATAGAGGAAATATCATGATGATGAGCCCTAAACCAAACATTGATAAGGCATATTCTCTTCTCCTTCAAGAGGAGAGACAGAGATCTATTCAGCCAACGACATGCTCACCTTTTGATTCTAGTTCCTTCAATGTATATGCACAAAAACAAATGAATTATCCAGGACAAGGGAAAGTGAACTTTAATACTTATCCCAGAAATGGTAACAAGTTCAATACAGTCAAAGGAAATGACAGGAAAAATATGTTTTGCAACTATTGCCAAAAACCAGGACATACTATAGAAAAATGCTTTAAGCTCCATGGATACCTTGCCAATTTTAAATCTAATAAACCTAGAACATTTTAGAATCAACATGTAGTGCAGGGGAATTCAGCTATAACTGAAAATGAGAATCACAGCATAATGGGGAACCCAACAGGATGCTTTAACATACAGGGAACCATTGATCAACATTCTGCTTATCATACTATGCAAAGGAATCAGAATTCAGGTTTTTTAATACACCGGGGTTGCAAAGTCATAATCTTGTAGGAATAAGTCAAGAGCAATATTCTCAGCTGATGGACATTCTCCAACAAGTAAATGTTGGTCAACAGGCAGCATCAACTTCTGAGGTTAATGTGACTGCAAATTGTGCTGGTATTTTCCCTATTTTACCATCTATTCTTCCTGACAAATCCTTTGTTCATTCATGGATTCTTGATACTGGGACAAATGAACACATGACTTTTGTTGAATCCATTCTCTTTGACATTCACATAATTCCTTACCCTTTAACTGTTAATCTTTCGAATTCCTATAAGATAAAAGTAACTCATGTAGCGAGAGTTATCCTTTTTTCCAGACCTAGTCCTAAATAGAGTCTTGTTTGTTCCCTCATTCAAATTTAATTTGTTATCTGTGCACTCCAATTTGGATGTGACCTGATTTTCAGTGCTTTTTTGTGCTCTTTGCAGGGCCCTTCACTGAAGAGGCCACTGGGTCTTGGTAGAATAAAAAATGACCTCTACATTCTTCAGTCCATCCACTCACCACTTGAGAACTCTCTCAGACAATCATCGACTATTTCTAATGTTTCAATTCCTTTACATAATTCTTCTAGTTGTTTTCCAATTCACTCCATGTCTACATCTGTAAATACTTCTCAAAGTGTGTGGCATGTTAGACTGGGACATATGCCTATTTCTAATATGAAAAACATTGCTTGTTTTCCCCAAGATGAAGTAAATAAAGATTCTATTCCATGTACTATTTGCCCTATGGCTAGACAACATGAACTACCCTTTCTCTCTAGTTCAATTTCTTCTTCTAAAATATTTGAATTAATACACATCGACACATGGGGACCCTACAAAACACCTACTCACGATGGTTTTCAGTATTTTCTTACTATAGTTGATGATTTTAGTAGAGGTACTTGGACATACCTCTTAAGCACAAAAGGAAATGCCTTTACCATTCTTTAATCTTTTATTTCCATGGTGGAAAGACAATTTGACACAAAAATAAAAACAATAAGATCTAACAATGCCTTAGAACTTGGGTCTAGTGTTACAACCGCCACATACTTTCTTTCAAAAGGAATTAACCATCAAACAAGTTGTGTTGCTACTCCACAACAAAATGGTGTGGTAGAGCGCAAACACAAGCATTTGTTGGAAGTTTGTCGGGCTCTTTTATAACAATCACATCTTTCTATTGCCTATTGGGGAGATTATTTGCTTACTGCTACATTTCTTATTAATCGATATCCCACCAAACTTTTGCATTACAAAACATCCTTTGAAATTCTATTTCATAAGTCTCCTGAATATTCTATTTTAAGATCCTTTGGTTGTCTGTGTTTTGCCTCCACCGTTTCCCAAGGAAGAGAGAAGTTAGAACCCCGTGCAGTGGCTTGTGTATTCATTGGTTATCCCTTTGGGAAGAAAGGCTACAAATTATTGAATCTACAGTCTCGCCACATTTTTATCTCCAGAAATGTTGTCTTCCATGAGTCCATTTTTCCTTTCTCTTCTCAGTTGTCCCCTGCTTCTATTTTATTTCCTTCTTCTCCCACTTCACCTATAGATCACCCTTCCTATACTGTTTTACCTACTACTTTTACATCTCCACCTCCCTCATCTTCTCCTGATCTTTCTCCTCCTACTACTAATTTATTTACCTCTCCAACTCACTCCTCTTCTCCTAATATTTCTCTTATTCCTACTGATTTTTCTACTGTTTCCCATAGTCCTAACTCACCCAGTTCTATCTCCAGCCCCTTATTTTCTGCCTCTCCTTCTTCTGTTGTGATAGAAACTGCATTGCGCAGGTCTGTTAGGGAACATAGAACCCCTGCTTACTTGTCTGATTATATATGTGGTGTTGTTCTTTTAGCAGATGTCTCCACCTCTTGTTTTCTATCCCCTCGTTCACCTAATTAGTTTTCATTTACTCCTTTATCCCCTTCTAATCAGACTTTACTCAATTCTATCCCTCATATTCAAGAACCTGTATCTTATTCCCAGGCTGCCATGCACCTTGGTTGGCAGGAAGCGATGGCTAAGGAAATTGATGCCCTTTTGACTAATGAAACTTGGGATGTAGTACCTCTACCAGCTGGGAAAAAGGCTCTTCCATGCAAATGGGTTTACAAGGTCAAATTTAAATTTGATGGGAGTGTAGAGAGGCATAAGGCTCATTTGGTTATTCATGGTGATACTCAGAGAGAAGGTATAGATTTTACTGAAACCTTCTCTCCAGTGGTCAAGATGACCACCATCAGATATATTCTAGCTATTGCAGTTAAGAAAGGTTGGGGGTAATATCAATTGGATGTCAATAATGTGTTTTTACACGGTGATCTATCTGAGGAGGTATATATGAAATTTCCAGCTGGGTTGCAACCTCCCTCTCCTAATATGGTATATCGCCTAAAGAAATCCCTCTATGGTCTTCGTCAGGCTTCCCATCAATGGTATGCTAGGTTGACTGCTTCTTTGAATTTTAAGGGTTATTCTCATTCCCTCAACGACTACTCTCTTTTCTACAAAAAGGTCAGAGATTCCATTTCGCTAGTGGCTGTCTATGTGGACGATATTTTACTCACTGGCAACAATTACTCAGAACTTGAGGATCTTAAACATTTTTCGGACATTGAATTTAAAATTAAAGATTTGGGGGACTTATCATTTTTTCTTGGTATGGAAATTCTGCGTGAGCCCCAGGGACTGATTCTCATCCAACGTAAATTCACACTTGAGCTGCTTACTGAATTTGACTGTTTTGCTTTATCTTCTGCCCGCTCTCCTCTTGACCAATCTTGTAAGCTTTTTTCAGGTTTTGGTGAACCTCTATCTGATCCTACCATTTACCGTCGTCTTCTTGGTAAACTCAATTTATTGACACACACTCGCCCCGATCTTGCTTTTATAGTCCAGCACCTTAGCCAATTTATGCAAGACCCTCGTGCTCCTCATCTTTCTGATGCTAAACACTGTCTTTGCTACCTCTTGTCTAACCCAAGTTTGGGTATTTTTTTGAATGCCTCTTCTTCCCTTGATCTTCTTGCTTTTTTTTTATTCTGATTGGGGCTCTTGCCCTAACTCTCATCGCTCTGTTAGTGGCTATTTCATCAACGTAGGTGGGAGTCCCACTTCTTGGAAATCCAAGAAACAACCTTCTGTTTCTTTGTCCTCCGCCGAAGCTGAGTATCGTTCCATGCGCCGGGTCATTATCGAGTTGACTTGGCTTGTCCGTCTCCTGTCCGATCTTTCTATCTCTCTTTCTCTACCTATTCCTCATTTCTCCGATAGCCAGGCTGCTATCCATATAGCCAAAAATCCCATCTTTCCTGAGTGCACCAAGCATGTCGAACTCGACTGCTATTTTGTCTGGCAGCAGTTCCAGTCCGGTCTCATTTCCTTATCCTTCCTTCCCACTCAGTCCCAGGTCGCCGACATCTTTACAAAATCCCTTCCTCCGCATCAACATCGTGTCCTTCTGGGCAAGTTGGGGGTGTTGT
>AWOL01S0021597.1:1992-19869 GCA_000715115.1 Nicotiana otophora | reverse complement strand
GGTGTTGACATTGATTCTCCATCAGATACTGGCCACTCCTCTACTCAGACTTTAGCCAAGCAAAGGGAGGCGTTACACTCAAATGAGAAGACATAAGGAACAACCCTAGTTACTTATTTGATTACTTGATGTGGGTTGCTCACACGTGCCACATAAGGATCTACATCTAGAAGTTTCTGTGAGTTAATTATATAGGTGTATACATGTAGTTAGTTAGGCATATGTTAGGGAGTTAGTGGATGACAGCTCAGAAAAGTACATATTTTACTTTCATTTGTATATAAACAATTGTGTATGAGTTTACACACAGAAAAATAGAAAATACATTTTCTCACAAAACTCTTACGTTGCTCTTCTCTCCAAAATTAACAGGGATAGAGTTTTAAAACATTATGCTTCAAGATTATTACTTTTTATGAAGATTTATACTGAACATAGTTTATTGCCTATCTCTACATAGTGACATGCATACTCATGGAAGTAGTTGATTTTACTCTAAGTTAGAAAACTTTCCTAACGAAAAGCATTCTTGATTGCTACTGAACTATAAATTATGCAAAAATTTCTGTGAAGGCAACCAATATTAGCTAGCACGTAGAGTAGCTAGACTATATTTTATTTAGCATTTAGTTATGTGTAATGACCCAACCGGTTGTTTTGAGCTCTAGTACATCGTTTAGCGGTTTAAGGCCTTGAGTAACTTCACTTCATATTTTATGACTTGTACATGTGGTCGGAATTGAATTTCGGGAAGTACAGAGTTGATTCGGAAGGAAGATTCTCAATTTGGAAGCTTTAAGTTAGAAGAGTTGACCAAGGTTGGACTTTTAATAAACGGCCTTGAAATCAGGATTTGAAGGTTCCAATAGGTTCATATGATGATTTCAGGCTTGAGAGTATGTTCGGGTTGAGTATCGGGTGGCCTGTGAGCATTTCAGCGCTTATTGTGGAAAGTTGGCATTTTGACGGTTTTTGAAATTTCTAAGTTTGTTATGAAGTGGACTTTGGCGTTATCGTTGTTTGTATGGAATTCTAAGCCTTGGAATAGGTTTGTATCATGATTTATGACTTGTACATAAAGTTTGGCATTATTCCAAAATGCTTAAGTGTGATTCAGACGCGGTCGTCGAAGTTTGAATGTTTGAAAGTTGAAAGAAGGATTTTTATCGTCAATTCATGATTTGATATTATTCGTGGCATTTCTAGCCTTTGGATAAGTTTGGTTAATATATTGGGACTTATTGGTGTGATTGGACAGGGTCCCGGGGACCTCGGGTGCATTTCGAATTGGTTTCAGACCATTTCTCTATGTGTTGTAGCTGCTGGTTTCTGGTGTGTTGGGTATGCATCGTGATTGTGAAAGAGAGGACGCGATTGCGGAGAGTAAAGTGGACTGGTGGAGCCTTTGTTCTATTTCCGCGACCGCGAAAATTGAGCGGGAGGTTCTTCGCGTTCGCGTGGGAGAAGTCGTGAATGCATAGGGTTGCTGAGGCTGAGCTATTGCGGGAGAGTTGTTATACACGATCGCAAGAGGTGTGTCGCGATTGTGTATGAAGAAGTGATGAGGTGGGAGTTTATACCTTTGCGTTCCCAAAGGCTGGAGCGTGATCGCGGAGGTTTGGATGGTTGTGAATCGCGATCGCGTGGTGGAGCTCGCGTTCGCGTAGAAGAAATTTTGGGGCAAGGCTGGTTGGTCTTCGTGATCGCGAGGCTTTTTCCGAAGAGGAAGAACCTGGTCAGACTTGATTTTTATACGGGATTTGGTTCATTTCTCTCTCATTTTCACTTGGTTGGGTGATATTTGGAGCTCTTGGAGGGGAGATTTCATCATCTATTATAAGGTAAGTTATTCTCACTTGTTGTAAGTTAAATATATGAGTTATATGTGGATTCTAGCATGGAAATTGCAAAAATTGTGGGAATTTGGAAGAAAATCTAAAATTTGATATTTTGGATTTTGACCATGAAATTGGACATGGATTGGGAATAAATTATATATTTGAGTTCGTGGTATTATAGGTAATGTTTATTTTCGAAAATATTTGGAATCCGGGCCCGAGGGTTGACTTTGTTGACTTTTCGAGCGGAGTTGGGAATTATTATAAATTGTTAAATTATGAGTATTGGAGTATATTTTTATTGGTTTGTATGTTGTTTGACTAGTTTCGGATTGACTGGCGTCGGTTTGAGGTGCTAGAGAGGCATTGGAACCAGTCATGGAACTTCAGAGCAAGGTAAGTCTCCTGTCTAACCTTGTGAAGGGGAATTTACCGCGTAGGTGTTACATTTATTATGTGCTACGTGTTGTGGGAGCTATGCATGTATGAGGTGACGAGTGTCAGTGCGTATGCTAGAATTCCCGATTATATCTGGGTAGACTTAGACTCACGCCATGCTTTAATTGTACTATTTGAGTTATTCTTGCTTGTGTAAATGATTTAATTTTTATTTAGCCTGAGACTAGAGTCGCGTAGAATATCGAACTTGCTATTGTAGATACTTGACGATCTATTGATTAGCCGCGGAAATTGTACTTTCGTTTATGAATTTCTTTCATGTTGTGTGTATTCTTCTGATAGTTTTTCTTGAATTTTATAACTCACACATATATTCATAAGTGGGGTCAGTGATCCATCAAAGTTTTATATTCTAATAGGATCGGGTTGAAAATTCTTATGGGATCGGGTCATTCGCCTTGGCAAGATTATGTACCACACTCTTATGGGATCAGGTTGTTTGCCTCAGCAGTATCATGTATCATGTATCATATTCTCATGGGATCATTCTATTCGCCTCGGCAGGATTATGTACCACACTCTTATGGGATCGGGCAGTTCGCCTCGGCATTATCATGTATCACACTCTTATGGGATCTGTCACGACCCAATTTCCCCTCCGTGTGACGTCGTGACGGTACCTAGTCTCTACAACTAGGTAAGCCTAAATTTTTTCGGAATAATAAAATGAAAATATAAATTTAATCCAACTATTCAAGAATACACAACAATCCCAAAACTCGGAACATCGTGAATCATAAATTATAGAAGGAAAAATCTAGTGTCTCTATACATCAGAGTCTAACAAAAGAAACATACAAAAGATAATGGACATAGGGAAGAGTAGAAGGGGACTTCGAGGTTTGCGGACGCAACAGATATACCTTAAAGTCTCCAAAGCTATCCCGGATCACTGATAGCGCAGCTGATAAGAAGCACCTGGATCTGCACACGAAAAAAATATGTGCAAAGAGTAGCATGAGTACACCATAATCGGTACCCAGTGAGTGCCAAGCCTAACCTCGGTCGAGTAGTGACGAGGTCAGGTCAGGGCCCTACTGATGTATATATATAATAATAAAACAAGGCAAGAATGAAATATCGCAGTAAAGTAAGGACTGAAATTTAACAAGAAAGAATTCATAGAAGGTAACAGCTCAGCACACAGAAATACAACAGAGGATCTCCCGAGATACCGTCTCGTAGTGCCAAAACAAATATGCAATACAGGGGGGATCTACCGAAATACCATTTCGTAGTCCCAAAGTAAATATGCAGTACAAGGGGGATCTACCGGAATACCGTTCCGTAGTCCCAAAGTAACTATGCACTACAGGGGGGATCTACCGAAATAACGTTCCGTAGTTCCAAAGTAAATATGCAATACAGGGGGGATCTACCGAAATAACGTTCCGTAGTTCCAAAGTAAATATGCAATACAGGGGGGATCTACCGGAATACCGTTCCGTAGACCCAAAGTAAATATGCAGCACAGGGGGGATCTACCAGAATACCGTTCCGTAGTCCCAAAGTAAATATGCAGCACAGGGGGGATCTACCAGAATACCGTTCCGTAGTCCCAAAGTAAATATGCATAAAAAACAATAGAACTCGACAATTACAACACAAAATCTTATAAATTAGACTAAGTACAAGTAAAGGCAAAATAGCAAAATCAACTAGGCATGCTTCACAGAGTTCAATTAAGCAGCTAAAGCACGTAGACATGCGATATTAGATTAAACAGGATAGCTACACATATTGGGATAGTTCAAATAAGAATGAAGACATGCTAATACTCATTTAAACGGTATGACTCAATTTAAAAGAACAATAGATTACTACTCAAAAAAATAAGTCGGGTTTTTTAAAACAATTAGCCCGTGTACGTACTCATCACCTCACGTATACGACGCTCACATATCAAACAGTACCAAATTCAAAGGGGATTTCCCTCACATAAGGTTAGGCAAGCCACTTACCTCGAACCAAGCTCAATCAATCGGTAATAATGCCTTTTCCACGAATATCCAACTCTGAATGGCCCAAATCTAGCCAAAAATAATTACATATCATAAATACAACTATACTAGACTAATCTAATTAATGAAATCAAGATTTTTATAAAAAATCTGAAATTCATCCTAAAAAGTCGACACGAGCCCATGTCTATGAATACCCATTCACTCACGAGTTCACTCGTACCAAAATTATCCAAATCCGATGTCTAAATCCCAATCAAAACTCAAAAATTCGGTTAGGGAACTTTTCCCCCATTTTTCCAACTTTTCAATCCAAATCCGAAATTAAATGGAGAAAACAACTATAGATTAATGCAATACAACCAAAAACAAGTAAGGAATCGTTACCCCAAATCTCTCTCTTCAAATCCCTCAAAGAATCGCCAATTTCCGAGCTCCCAAGTCCAAAAAAGGAGAAATGAATCAAACGCTCAAAATTCTCTCTTTTCTGCCCAGCGAACCCGCTCTTGCGACCTCATCATCGCACCTGTGGTGCCGCTTCTGCGGCTAGGACTCCGCACCTCTGAGTTTTCATTAATACTCCAGAGTCTGCACCTGTGCGCCAAAGTCCGCATCTGCAGATGCACTTCTACGGATGCTCGTCCACTTCTACGGAACCTTGGGTCCTTCTTATCTCTGCATCTGCGACTACCCTTTCGCAGATGCGGTTCCGCTCCTGCGGCTCACTCATCACATCTGAGACCACTGACTCCCAGGCCTAAATGCGCACCTGCGATCCCATCCTCGCTTCTGCGGGGCCGCACCTGCGGTCTCCCCACCGCAGGTGCGAAAACACCAGAAACCAGCATGTCAAAAATTCTTCTAAGTCCAAGCTTTCACCTGTTAAGTACCCGAAACTCATCCGAGGCCCCCGCGACCTCAACCAAATATACCAACCAATCCTAAAATATGATACGGACTTAGTCGAGCCCTCAAACCACATCAAACAATGCTAAAATCACAATTCATCCTCCTATTCAAACTTAAAGAACTTGAAACTTCCAAATTCGACAACCGATGCCGAAACCAACCAAACCATGTTCGATTGACCCCAAATTTTTCACACAAGTCATATTCAATATTACGGACCAACTACAACTTTCGGAATCAGAATCTGACCCCGATATCAAAATTTCCACTACCGGTCCAAATCTCCAAAAATTAGACTTTCGCCATTTCAAACCTAAATAAGCTACAAACCTCCAAAACACAATCCGGGCACTCTCCTAAGTCCAAAATCACCCAATGGAGCTAACGGAACTGACGAAACTCCATTCCAGAGTCGACTTCACACAGTTCCGACTACGGTCAAATTCTTAAGTCTTAAGCTTTCGTTTTTAGGGACTAAGTGTCCCTAAACACTCCGAAACAAAAAACAAAACCTCCCGGCAACTCACAATAGCAGAAATGGGTATGGAAGAAGCAGTTAATAGGGGATCGGGGATATTACTCTCAAAATGAGCAGCCGAGTCGTTACATCGTCCCCCTCTTAAAACAATCGTTCGTCCTCGAACGAGCATAGAGACATACCTGAAGTGATGAAAAGATGAGGGTAACGGCTGCGCATATCCTGCTCGGTCTCCCAAGTCGCCTCCTCGACCGGGTATCCCCTCCACTGAACCTTCACGGAAGCAATGTTCTTTGACCTTAGCTTCCTGACCTGCCTTTCTAAAATAGCCACTGGCTCCTCAACATAAGATAGATCCTTGTCCAATTGGACTGAGCTGTAATCCAACACATAAGACAGATCGTCGTGATACTTTTGGTGCATAGAAATATGAAATACCGGATGAACTCCTGCTAGGTTGGGAGGTAAGGCAAGCTCATAAGCAACCTCCCCAACACGTCGCAACACTTGAAAGGAACCAATAAACCTTGGGCTCAGCTTGCCCCTCTTTCCGAACCTCATAACGGCCTTCATAAGAGAAACCCTGAGCAAGACCCGCTCTCCGACCATGAATGTAACATCGAGAACCTTCCGATCTGCATAACTCTTCTGTCTGGACTGGGCTGTGCGAAGTCTATCCTGAATCACCTTAGCCTTCTCCAAGGCATCCTGAACCAAGTCCGTACCCAATAATCTGGCCTCGCCCGGCTCGAACCAACCCACTGGGGACCGACACTGCCTACCATACAGAGCCTCATACGGTGACATCTGAATGCTGGACTGATAACTGTTGTTGTAAGCAAACTCTGCAAGTGGCAAAAACTGGTCCCAAGCACCCCCAAAATCTATCACACAAGCACAGAGCATATCCTCCAGTATCTGAATAGTACGCTCAAACTACCCGTCCGTTTGAGGGTGAAATACTATGCTCAACTCAACCTGAGTACCCAACTCATGTTGTACAGCTCTCCATAACCATGATGTAAACTATGTACCCCGGACAGAGATGATAGATACCGGTACGCCATGAAGTCTGATGATCTCATGGATGTAAATTCGAGATAACTTCTCGGAAGAATAAGTAGTCATCACAGGAATGAAATGATCTGACTTGGTCAACCTATCCACAATCACCCAAACTGCATCAAACTTCCGCTACGTCCGTGGGTGTCCAACAACAAAATCTATAGTGATTTGCTTCCATTTCCACTCCGGAATCTCCAACATCTGAAGCAACCCACCTGGCCGCTGATGCTCATACTTCACCTGTTGGCAATTTAGCCATCGAGCCACATAATCTACTATGTCCTTCTTCATCCTCCTCCACCAGTAATGTTGTCTCAAGTTCTGATACATCTTCGTGGCACCCGGATGAATAGAGTACCGCGAACTGTGAGCCTCCTGGAGAATTAGCTCACGCAACCCATCTACATTAGGCACACATAGCCTGCCCTACATCCTCAATGCACCATCATCTCCCATAGTGACCTCCTTAGGATCACCGTGCTGGACCGTGTCCTTAAGGACAAGCAGATGGGGATCATCACACTGACGCTCCCTGATACGATCATAAAGAGAAGACCAAGAGACCACACAAGCCAATACTCGACTCAGCACAGAAATATCTAATCTCACAAACTGACTGGCTAAGTCCTGAACATCCAACGCCATAGGCCTCTCTACTGCGGGTAGATATGCTAAGCTCCCTAAACTCTCTGCCCGACGACTCAAAGCATCGGCCACCATATTGGCCTTCCCAGTGTGATAAACAATGGTGATATCATAATCTTTAAGCAGCTCCAACCACCTCCTCAAGACGCAAATTAAGATCCTTCTGCTTGAATAGATGTTACAAACTCCAGTGATTGGTGTAAATCTCACAAGGAACACCGTAAAAACAATGGCGCCAAATCTGCAGGGCATGTACAATAGCTGCTAACTCAAGGTCATGGACAAGATAGTTCTTTTCATGCACCTTCAGTTATCTGGATGCGTAGGCAATCACCATACCGTTCTTTATCAACACCGCGCCGAGACCACTCTGCGATGCATCACAATATACAGTATAAGACCCCGAACCTGTAGGCAATAGCAATACTGGTATTCTAGTCAAGGCTGTCTCGAGCTTCTGAAAGCTCTCCTCACATTCCTCTATCCACCTGAATGGAGCACCCTTCTGGGTCAGCCTGGTCATAGGTGCTGCAATAGATGAGAAACCCTCTACAAATCGACGGTAATACCCCGTCAAATCAAGAAAACTCTGGATCTCTGTAGCTGAGGACGGTCTGGGCCAACTCTGCACTGCTCCAATCTTCTTCGGATCCACTTGGAACCCCTCATTCGATATTATATGACCCAAGAATTCCACTGAGTCTAGCCAAAACTCACACTTTAAAATTTTTGCATATAACTTCTTTTCTCTCAATGTCTGAAGCGCAGTTCTTAGGTGCAGCTCATGATCCTCCCAACTCCAGGAGTACACCAGAATGTCGTCAATAAACACAATGATGAAAGAGTCAAGATAAGGCCTGAACACACTTTGCATCAAGTGCATAAAAGTTGTCGGGGCATTGGTCAGTCCAAAAGACATAACAAGAAACTCATAGCCTAGTCTTGAAAGCAATCTTCAGGATATCTGGCTCCCGAATCTTCAACTGATGATATCCTGAATGTAAGTCAATCTTGGAAAACACTCTGTCACCCTGTAACTGATCAAATAAGTCATCAATACGAGGCAATGGATACATGTTCTTCACTATGACTTTGTTCAACTGGCGGTAATCAAAACACATCTGCATAGAACCATCCTTCTTCTTCACAAATAAGACAGGAGCACCCCAAGGTGACACACAAGTCCGAATGAATCCCTTATCAAGCCACTTTTGTAACTTCTCCTTCAACTTTTTCAATTCAGAAGGAGCCATACGATATGGAGAAATAGAAATGGGTTGAGTGCCCGGCAACGAATCAATGCCGAAATCAATATCTCTGTCGGGCGGCATGCCCGGAAGATCAGTTGGAAACATATTTGGAAAGTACCTCACTATTGGAACTGACTCAATTATAGGGGTATCAATATTGACATTTTTCACATAAGCCAGATACGCGTCACACCCATTCTCAACCATTCGTTGAGCTTTAAGAAATGAAATAACTCTGCTGGTAGTATACTCTAGGGTACCTCTCTACTCTAATCGCGGTAAACCTAGAATAGCCAGTGTCACGATCTTAGCATGACAATCAAGAATAGCATAATGGGGCGACAACCAATCCATGCCCAAAATAATATCAAAGTCCACCATGCTGAGCAATAATAAATCAGCTCTGGTCTAAAAATGACTAAGAGCAATCAAACATGACCGATACATGCGGTCCACAATAAGAGAATCTCCCACATGAGTAGACACATAAATAAGGGAACTCAAATAATCTCGAGATATGCCCAAATACGGGACAAAATAAGAGGGCACATAAGAATATGTAGAGCCTGGGTCAAATAATACTGCCGCATATCTATGACAGACCAGGACAATACCTGTAATGACAGAATCAAAAGCGACTGCCTCTATACGAGCAGGAAGGGTATAATATCTGACATGGCCTCCCCCTCTACCTCCCCGACCTCCACCTCGAGCTGGCTGAGCAGGTGGGGTGGCAGCTGATGCTGTAATCATAACCTGAGGACCCGGTGGAGCACGTTGTGGCTGAGAAGTCTATAAAGGTGCACCCCTCCTAAATATAGGGCAATCCCCCACCATATGGCGAGTGTCGCCACACTCAAAACAAGCTCTAGGAGAGCGTGGCTGCTATGACTGGCTCGGTCCAGGTCTGTTGGACTGGCGGTTAGGAACACCCCATACATGAGGCACACTAGATATTGGTTGTGCATAATAAGTTTTCTAGGGCCTAGAAGGGGCTGGAACACCACTGGCGGTTGGAATAGCTGAATGAATGGGGCGGCTCACATAACCCCTACCATGGTGAGCTACTAGGGCACGATCTCCAAAATAATAACCAGTCTCTCGAGACCTCTTGGCCTCTCTCTCCTCTCTGTCCCGGGCAAGCATGCCCTCCAATCTCCTGGCAATACTCACAACATGCTGATAAGAAATATCCGTCTCCAACTCCCTGGCCATACTAATCCGAATGCTGGGGTGGAGTCTCTCAATAAACCGTCGAACCCTCTCTCGACCTATGGCAACCAAGGCCGGTGCATGTCGGGATGGACTGTATACTCTGACACAGTCGTAGATCTCTGGCGCTGCTACTCAAACCCCGCACGCCATAAGTCCCTGAGGCTCTGAGGGACATATTCTCTCAAAAACATGTCTGATAACTGAGTCCATGTAAGTGAAGCTACCCCATCGGGACTACTCAGCTCATAAGCACGCCACCACTGATAGGCTGCTCCTCTAAGCTGAAAGGTGGTAAAATAAACCTCACTCGTCTCCGCTACGCCCATAGAACGGAGAATACAATGACACTTCTCCAAAAAACCCTAAGCATAATCTATAGCCAATCCGCTGAAGGTAGATAGGTGGTACTTCTTGTACCTCTCAAGTCTGAGCTGCTCTGCCTGACAAGTTGCTGCCCTAACCTCGGGTTGAGCTGGAACTACCAGCTGCATTGGTACAATCTCCGGAACCTAGTCGACCTGAACCCACTGCTCTGGAGTACCGGTGATAGGAGTTTGTGCTCCTCCCCCAGCCTAAGATGTGGCAAGAGCAAGTGGAATCAATCCATCTTGAGCTAAGGTGCTGAACATGCTCAGAAACTTGGCTAGAGTCTCCTAGAAGGCTGGTGCAGAAACAGGTACCTCAGGTGTCTGCCCTCCAACTGGAGCTACTGGGGGATCCTCTGTAGCATCTCGTGCGGGTGATCTGGCTGCACCACGTGGACGTCCTTGGCCTCTACCCCAGCCCCGGCCTCTCGCGGATCTAGCAGGGGCCACGGGTGCCTGGTCATCAGATCCTCCTGTACGTATCATCACCATCTATGAGATAATAAAATACAGAAGTTTAGAATTTTTGAAGTCAACAATTTTTTTCGCACGACAAGGAATCATAGTAGTGAAATTTTCCTAAAGGTTCCATAGCCTCTCGAAGATAAGCACATACGTCTATGTACCGATCTGTGAGACTCTACTAAGCTGGTTTGTGACTCACGACACCTATGAACCAAGAGCTCTAATACCAACTAGACACGACCCATTTTCCCCTCTGTAACGTCGTGATGGTACCTAATCTCTACAACTAGGTTAGCCTAACATTTTTGCAAAATAATAAAATGAAAATATAAATTTAATCCAACTATTCAAGAATACACAACAATTCCCAAATTCGGATCATCGTGAATCACAAACTACAGAAGGAAATATCTAGTGTATCTATACATCAGAGTCTAACAAACAAAATACATAAGATAACGGACATAGGGAAGAGTAGAAGGGGACTCCAAGGTCTGCGGACGCGACAAATATACCTTGAAGTCTCCAAAGTTGTCTCGACTCATTGATAGTGCGGCTGATAAGGAGCACCTGGATATGCACACGAGAAAAATATGTGCAGAGAGATAGCATGAGTACACCACAATCGGTACCCAGTAAGTGCCAGGTCTAACCTTGGTCGAGTAGTGACGAGGTCAGGTCAGGGCCCTATTGATGTATATATATAATAATAAAGCAAGGCAAGAATGAAATATCATAGTAAAATAAGGACGGAAATTTAACAAGAAAGAGTTCATAGAAGGTAATAGTTCAGTACACAGAAATACAACAGAGGATCTCCCGAGATACCGTCTCGTAGTCCCAAAGTAAATATGCAGTACATGGGGGATCTACCGGAATACCGTTCCGTAGTCCCAAAGTAAATACGTAGTACAGGGAGGGGGATCTACTGGAATACCATTCTGTAGTCCCAAAGTAAATATGCAGTACATGGGGGATCTACCGGAATACCGTTCCGTAGTCCCAAAGTAAATATATAGTACATGGAGGATCTACCAGAATACCGTTCCGTAGTCCCAAAGTAAATACGTAGTACAGGGAGGGGGATCTACTGGAATACCATTCTGTAGTCCCAAAGTAAATATGCAGTACATGGGGGATGTACCGGAATATCGTTCTGGAGTCCCAAAGTAAATATGCAGTACAGGGGGGATCTACCGGAATATCGTTCCGTAGTCCAAAAGTAAATATGCAGAACAAAAAATAGAACTCGACAATTACAACACGAAATCTTACAAATTAGACTAAGTACAAGTCAAGGAAAAACAGGAAAATCAACTAGGCATGCTTCACAGAGTTCCATTAAGCAGCTAAAGCACGTAGACATACGATATTAGACTATACATGATAGCTACACATATTGGGATAGTTCAAATAAGAATGAAGACCTGCTAATACTCATTTAAACGGTATGACTCAATTTAAAAGAAGAATATATTACTACTCAGTAAAATAAGTCGGGGTGTTTACTACAATTAGCCCGTGTACGTACTCGTCACCTCACGTACAGCGCGCTCACACATCAAACAGTACCAAATCCTAAGGGGATTTTCCCCACACAAGGTTAGGCAAGCCACTCACCTCGAACCAAGCTCAATCAATTGGTAATATTTCCTTTTCCACGAATATCCGACTCTGAATGGCCCAAATCTAGCCAAAAACAATTACATATCATAAATACAACTATACTAGACTAATCTAATTAATGAAATCAAGATTTTAATAAAAATTCCGAAATTTGCCCTAAAAGGTCGACCCGAACCCACAACTCAGAATCGGGTAAAAGTCACAAAATATGAACACTCATTCACTCACGAGTTCACTCGTACCAAAATTATCCAAATCTGATGTCTAAATCCCAATTAAAACTCAGAAATTCGGTTAGGGAACGTTTTCCCCATTTTCCAACTTTTCAATCCAAATCCAAAATTAAACGGAGAAAATAACTATAGACTAATGAAATACAACCAAAAACGAGTAAGGAATCGTTACCCCAAATCTTTCTCTGCAAATCCCTCAAAGAATCGCCAATTTCCGAGCTCCCAAGTCCAAAAATGGAGAAATGAATCAAACCCTCAAAATATTCTCTTTTCTGCCTAGCGAACCCGCTTCTGCGACCTCATCATCACACCTGCAGTGCCGCTTCTGCGGCTAGGACTCCGCACCTACGAGTTTTCATTAAAACTCCAGAGTCTTCACCTGCGCGCCGAAGTCCGCATCTGCAGATGCTAGTCCACTTCTGCGGAACCTTGGGTCATTCTCATCTTTGCATCTGTGACTACCCTTCCGCAGATGCGGCTCCACTCCTGCGGCTCACTCGTCACATCTGCGACCACTGACTCACAGGCCTAAAGGCGCACCTGCGATCTTGTAATGACCCGGCCGGTCGTTTTGAGAGTAATAGCCCCGGCTTGTCATTTTGAGAGTAATAGCCTCGATTCCCTATTTACTGCTTCTCCCATATCTATTTTCTGCTACTTTGACTTGCCAGGAGGTTTCGTTTTGGTTTTTGGAGTGTTTTGGGACACTTAGTCCCTAAATGTAGGTTTAAGCCTTGAGATTTGGACCGTAATCGGAACTTTGTGAAGACGACTCTGGAATGGAGTTTTGTTGGTTCCTTTAGCTCTGTTAGGTTGTTTTGGACTTAGGGGTGTCTCTGGAGTGTGTTTTGGAGGTCTGTAGCTCATTTAGGCTTGAAATGGCGAAAGTCAAATTTTTGGAAATTTTGACCGGTAGTGGACTTTTTGATACGGGGTCGGATTCCGATTCCGAAAGTTGGAGTAGGTCCATAATGTTGAGTATGACTTTTGTGAAAAATTTGGGTCAATCGGTCATGGTTTGATAAGTTTCAGCATCGGTTGTGGAAATTTGAAGTTTCAAGTTTTTTAAGTTTGAATTGGAGGGCGATTCATGATTTTAGCATTGTTTGATGTGGCTTGAGGACCCGACTAAGTTCGTATGGTGTTTTAGGATTGGTTGGTATGTTTGGTCGAGGTCCTGGAGGCCTCGAGTGAGTTTCGGGTGCTTAACGGATTAAGTTTGGGACTTATGCAATTGTTGGAGCTGCTGCACCTGGTGTAATCGCACCTGCGCACTTTGGGCCGCAGGTGCAGCACCGCAGAAGCATCCATGGAGCAGCAGAAGTGGTTGGAAATTTCGAGTTTTGGAAGGCGATTTGAGGTCGAATTTGAGTGATTCTTGTATGGTTAGACTCGTGAGTGAATGGGTATTCGTATTTTGTGACTTTTATCCGATTCCGAGACGTGGGCCCGAGTCGACTTTTTTAGGACGGATTTCAGAATTTTTATTAAAATCTTGATTTCATTAATTAGATTAGTCTATTATAGTTGTATTTATGATATGTAATTATTTTTTGCTAGATTTGGGTCATTCAGAGTCGGATATTCGTGGAAAAAGCATTGTTACTGATTGATTAAGCTTGGTTCGAGGTAAGTGGCTTGCCTAACCTTGCGTGGGGGAAATCCCCATAGGATTTGTACTGCTTTTGATATATAAGCGCCGTGTACGTGAGGTGACGAGTACGTACACAGGCTAATTGTGTAAAAACCCGATTTTTCTACTAAGTAATAACCCGATTTCCTCCTTATTTGAGTTCCATCAACATGTGTAGTATCCGGCTAGATTAGAATAGCGTGCCTACTTGCCTTAACTGTTTACTTGAACTACGTGCAGCATGTTTAGTGAATTTACCTGTCTTTCCTTAACTAGTACTTAGGTTGAGCTGTAGAATTTCGTGCCGTAACTATTGAATTCTATTGTTTGGCTGCATATTTACTTTGGGACTACGGAACGGTATTCCGGGAGATCCCCTTGTACTGCATATTTACTTTGGGACTACGGAACGGTATTCCGGGAGATCCCCTTGTACTGCATATTTACTTTGGGACTACGGAACGGTATTCCGGGAGATTCCCCTATACTGCATATTTACTGTGGGACTACGGAACAGTATTCCGGGAGATTCTCCTGTACTGCATATTTACTTTGGGACTACGAAACGGTATTTTTGAAGATCCCCCTGTATTGCATATTTACTTTGGGATTACGGAACGGTATTCCAGGAGATCCCCCTGTACTGCACATTTACGTTTGGGACTACGAGACATTGTCCCGGGAGATCCCCTGTTGTTATCTCTGTGTACTGAGCTGTTGTCTTCTATGATTTCATTCTTGTTAAATTTCAGTCTTTATTTTACTGCGGTATTTCATTCCATCTTGTTTTATTATATATATACCAGTAGGGCCTTGACCTGGCCTCATCACTACTCGACCGAGGTTAGGCTTGGCACTTACTGGGTACCAATTGTGGTGTATTCATGCTACTCTCTGCACATGTTTTTCATGTGCAGATCTAGGTGCTCCTTATCAGTCGCACTGTCAGTGAGTCGAGACAGCTTTGGAGACTTCAAGGTATATCTGCCGCGTCCGCAGACCTCGGAGTCCCCTTCTATTCTTCCTAATAATCATTATCTTCTGCATTTTTCTTTTGATAGATTGTGATGTATAGAGACACTAGATTTTCCTTTTATAGTTTGTAATTCACAATATTCCGGGTTTTGGGATTCCTGTGTATTTTTGAATAGTTGGTTATTGTACATGCTAAATGGCATGGTACCCAGTTATGTTGTTATTGCTACAATTAGTTGTTAAATTTATGTTTTCATTTCATTATTCCGTAAATGTTAGGCTTACCTAGTCGTAAAGACTAGGTGTCGTCATGACGTCATACGAAGGGAAAATTGGGTTATGACAGATCCTAGCCTCGCTTCTGTGGGGCCGCACCTGCGGTCTCCCCACCGCACGTGCGAAAACACCATAAACCAGCATGTCAAAAATTCTTCTAAGTCCAAGCTTTTACCCGTTAAGCACCCGAAACTCACCTGAGGCCCCCAGGACCTCAACTAAAACTATCAACCAATCCTAAAATACGATACGAACTTAATCGAACCCTCAAACCACATCAAATAATACTAAAATCACAATCCATCCTCTGATTCAAATTTAAAGAACTTGAAACTTCCAAATTCGAATACCGATGCCGAAACCAACCAAACTACGTCCGATTGACCCCAAATTTTGCACACAAGTCATATTCAACATTACGGACCTACTCCAACTTTCGGAATCGAATATCAAAATTTTCACTACTGGTCCAAATCTCAAAAAATTGACTTTTGCCATTTCAAGCCTAAATAAGCTACGGACCTGCAAAACACAATCCAGACACTTTCCTAAGTCCAAAATCATCCAACGGAGCTAACGGAACTAACAAAACTCTATGTCGGGGTCATCTTCACACAGTTCCGACTACGGTCAAAATCTTAAGACTTAAGCTTCCGTATTTAGGGATTTAGTATCCCAAAATACTTTAAAACCAAAAACAAAACCTCCTAGCAAGTCACAATAGCAGAAATAGGTATGGAAGAAGCAGTTAATAGGGGATCGAGGCTATTACTCTCAAAACGACCGGCTGGATCGTTACAGGATCAGACCGTTCGCCTCAGCAGTTCTATAAAACACTCTTATGGGATCAGGCTACTTGCCTCGGCAGAATCGTATTAAATACTTGATAAGGAGTCTGCGTACTCATGAGTTTCCTGACTTGAGATATGACCGTTGGTTTGGTATTGACCATTACGTATTTCATTTGATGAGGTATCCGATAATTGAAAACTTTGTGTTTGCTATTCAGTTGTAGATCGTATTATTTGCCTATATTTGTTCTCACATTTTACTTACCATGTTTCATACTTGTCTACCTTATTATATTTTTTTTATTGGACCACTAGTAAGTGTCGATGTCGACCCCTCATCACTACTTCTCTGAGGTTAGACTAGATATTTATTGGGTACGCATTGATTTACGTACCCACGCTATACTTCTGCACTGTATGTGCAGGTACTGAGGCATATACATTAGGTGGTCATCTTGGCGCATTGGCGCAGTTGCTGGGGGAATTTTTTAGTGAGTTGCATTCTACGTTACGATTTGCAATACACGGAGTCTCCATCTTATTCAGTTATTATATATTGTCTAATTTGTATTCCAAATAGATGTTGTGGTAGTGTTGTATTGTTCTAGTAGATGCTCATTCTCTTGTGACACCGAATTTTGGGATATTCTAATCGATGTAACGAAAATTGCATAATTTTGTCACCTTTTGTTTTTATACCTTTCTAATTATGTAGGTACCAATGATTTTTATATATGCAAATTTATTTACTTAATAAATCTCATGATTTCAAAAGTAATAAAATGAACAATTAATTTGATAGTTCACAGTTGTCTTGCCTAACGGCGACGTTGGGCGCCATCATGACCTATAGCGGGAATTGGGTCGTGATATTATGTAAATCAACTATACCTTTTACCCTTAGGGTGTGTTTGGTATGGAGGAAAATATTTTTTTGGAAAATGTTTTCCTGAAAAATGAGTGGTTTTATCACTTATTTTTCCTTGTTTGGTTGGTAAGTGAAAACCTTTTTTCGGAAAATATTTCTTAGTGTTTGGTTAGAGAGTAAAAAATATTTTTTAGAAAAATAATTTTTATGCTACTCTTCTCACCCTCCTTTCCCAAATTTAATCGTTCTTTTAAAAACTCATACAACCCAAAAGAACTAATGTGCTGCTTTACTTTTTTACGCAGAAACAACGTTGAATTTGTGCTCCATAACTAAAAAAATACTCTTTTTGGTTGAAAAAGAAAGTCTCTTTCTACATCATGAAACGAAAGTACTCATTTTGTTGAAAAGAAAGTACTCTTTTTACGACATGAAAAGAAAATACTTTTTCTTTTATTTTGTTGAAATGAAAAAAAAAATTTACATCATGAAAAGAAAATGTTTATTTTGTCGAAATAAAAGAAAATACGTTTTCTACATCATGAAAAGAAAATACTCATTTTATTTAAATGAAATAAAATACTCTTTACTACATCATTTTGTTGAAATGAAAAAAAAATATTTTTCTACATCACGAAAATAAAGTACTTTTTTTTGTTGAAATGAAAGAAAATACTTTTTTAAATCATGAAAAGAAAATACTGATTTTGTTGAAATGAAAAAGAAAGTATTTTATGTACTACAACATGAAAAGCAAAATACTCTTAATAATATTTTTATTTAGGGTAGGAGTGGGGTGGAGTGGGGTGGGGTAGGGTGGGAGTA
>AWOL01S0021594.1:7832-19897 GCA_000715115.1 Nicotiana otophora | reverse complement strand
TGATGATGGTCAAGATGGGATGACTGATAAGCCCATTCTAGAATGGAGATATGATTCTACCACAATAAAACAGATAATGAAGAATGATCCAGCAATTTATAGAGCTTGCGCTAGGTAAGATTTTTATCACAGGAAAGAAATATTGCTCGTGCCAGGTGCCAAGGAAGAAGTTCAAAAGATTTGGGTTGCCTAAATTCTCAGGCGACATGTCTAGGTTAAGAAGGAAAATAAAATACTTCAGAAGGGGAAGGTCGGGCATTGCAAGGAGAAATATAGCATGTGTTCTTTGTAACAAAATAGGAAATTTTGTGCGAAACTGCCCGCAGTCCAAACAGACTATTAGAATTCTCTTTGAAATTACATGTTACACAAGCATTCATTTTAGTGATGATGACTATCTTGAATTTGTTTTCTCACTTGAAGATGAGCCCACGGAAGAGACGTTCTTTTCCTTGGATGTTTACGAGGAATATGATGATGATCATTACTAAATTGCATAACCAAAGGCAAAGGTGAAAGAAGAGATCCATAGCATCATAGTGATTTCGCAAGTAGAAATAAAAGTCTATGCATCAAAGTGGTACAAACCAACACATGGGAAGAGATCCACAACATCACAGTGATCCCGCAAGTAGAATTCATATTCTATGCCAACACATGTCATAGCTTTTACTTGACACTGGAGCTTACTTCTCACACATTATCATGCAGTCGTTCCAGATGAGTATTGGGTGTCGTACTTCAAGAATTTTGACACCGCCTCTAATGGAATTCTGACCACAACCATTATTACCAAGAACTCGATCACCATAGAATTCTTCCCAGGACTGAAGTACAAGACAGAATTGATTAGGTCACATGTCCCAGGTAAGGATTTGGTTATTTATTTTGACATTTACATGGTTTTGCAGGACAAACTCCAGATCAAAGCCAACGGGATAGCATTCATAAATCACACAACACTCTTTTGTAGCATCTCACATTGAATTCTTAATCAAATGTGACAATCCTTTATGAAAAAATGAAGAGTTCTTCATCAAGCTGGCTTCAAAGAAAAATGATAATATCAATTCTACAAAGGCAAGTCACTTTGGTACGAATCCCGACCACCTTCAGCTTGCGAAAAAGGAGTGTCAGAAGCTAATGAATTTGATCTCATCGAGCCATCAAATTCACAATGGGCGTGCGAAGCATTTTATGTCTACAAAAGAGCCAAGCAAATAAGAGGTAAATTGATATTGGTAATTAATTACCAGCCACTCAATCAAGTTTTTTGATGACAACTTTCCCATGCCAAATAAGCTCATCATTTTCTCCCAACTTACCAAAGCGAAATAATTTTCTAGGTTTGATCTCAAATCATGCCTTTGGCATTGTGAATCCTCCCGAATGATCGGGAAAAAACAAGTTTTTCCATTCCCGATCACCATTTTCAGTGGAATGTCATGCCTTTTAGTTTAAAAAATGCTCCAACTTTGTTTATAAAGGCCATGATAAAAATATTTCACTTGTTTACATTGATGATATTTTATTGTTCAAGGATACTTGGGAGGAACACTTAATTTTGCTCAATCATTTTGAATCTTTAGTGCGACAAAATGGCATCGTGATTTCAGCCAAAAACATGGTTTTTACAAAACAAGAAATTAATGTTTTGGGAATGCATTTCTCATATGGAGAATACATCCTAGGTCCTCATATTTCTCAAGTTCCTTCGTACTGGGTTCACATAAAATCAAATCTCATATTTTTTGGGAATAATAAATTATGTGAGAGATTTAGATCCTAATGTTTCTACATATATTTTTCCTCTTACAAAAATACCCAGCCATTGGGCAAGGAACAAAATAATGCAGTTAGAAAAATAAAAGAGTTGTCCTAAAGTGTCAAATCTTTGCACATTCCCTCCAATGGAAAGAAAATATTTTAGACATATACCAGTAATGAATATTAGAGCGCAATTTTATTTTAAGAAGAATAATTCCAAAGAAAAATATGTGGTTACGCTAGTGAAAGATTTAAGGATGCTGAACAAAACTAACATTCCACTTTAAATGAGATTCTTGCTGCGGTTACTACAACTTCTTTGAACCTGATTACGGATATTGATCCTATTCAGGACTATGCACAAGAGGCTATAACAAGTTGCTCGAGATCACGACTAGGGTCAATCCGAAATGGCCCAGTCCACGAGAGATGCAGGAGATTTTGAGGCGATTTAGGTCCCTATTGCTTCGGCAGTGACCTAACTCGGAGACTAGCATTCCATCACAATCTTATGGACAATGTTGCGAACGGACCACTTATTTAGGTCAGGGCCAGAATTTCTAAGGGCAGAGTTTGTAGAATAGAGGGGATACTAGTAGGATGCGACCTTTGAAGCCACGTTGCGGTCGATGTTGTATGAGTCATTTTGGGCATTGCTGCTAGGGTTCGAATTTGTGTTTCTTATTCGGGTAGCCTGATCACATCATGTTCTTTTTCCCAGTAAGAAATATGGGTGGCGTGATACCGCCTACGGGGTCGGTAGCAACCTTTTTATCGACAACACATCCTTGTGAGCAAGGTATACAACTGCCGATGGGAAGGGATAGAGGTAGAGGTAGAATGCCGATGTCTAGCCCAGGTGGGCAATAATAAAATTGCATCTATGTGTTGTCAGGATGTTAGAATTTAGAGACTTCACCAAACGCGGTAATAGGTATATTATCCGCATTTTTCATTAGTGTATATGCTTTGGTAGATAGGTTCTACCCTGTCGTATATTAATCCATTTGTTACTGGTTAATGTGGTAAAGTATGTATTGCTACGACAACCGTTTGAGGTATCCACGCCAGTGGGCGTGATCGTGATATTTAGGCGAGAGTATCGAGATTGCAATGTGATGATTTATGATCACCTTACCTTGGCTGATTTGAATGAATTAAAAATGGTAGATTTTAATGTCATTATGGGAATGGATTGGCTGACCTCTTGTTATGCCATAGTAGATTGTTGGAGCAAAGTATTTCACTTTAATTTTCTGGGAGAGCCCATTATCGAATGGAATGGCAATGTCACAGAGCCATAAGGGAAGCTTATTTCTTACCTTAGGGCCCGAAAGATGATCACGAAAGGATGTTTCTATCATATAGTATGAGTACAAGATGCAGATGTGAAGCATCCCACCCTTCAATCGGTTTTGGTCGTTAGTAAATTTCCTGATGTGTTCCCTAATGAGCTCCCGAGCATTCCACCAGAGATGGAGATTGAGTTTTCTATCGATGTGCCACTCGATATTCAGCCTATATCTATTCATTCATACAAAATGGCTCCTGTGGAGTTTAAAGTTAACGGACTAGTTGAAGGAACTTATTGATAAGGGCTTGATTCAACCCACCACTTCCCCGTGGGGAGCCTAAGTGTTATTTGTTCGAAAGAATGATGGTTCATTAAGGATGTGTATTGATTATTGAATGCTTAATATGGCGACCATCAAGAGAAAGAATTCACTTCCAAGGATCAATGATATTGTTTGATCAATTGCAAGGTGTCTAAGTATTTTTCGAAGATCGATGTCAGATCTATATATCATCAGCTAAGGATCAAGGAAGAAGATGTTCTGAAGACATCCTTTCGGACCAGATATGTCCACTACAAATGTCACGTTATGTCGTGCGGCCTAACCAATGCACCATCGGACTTCATGGATTTGATGACTCGAGTGTTCAAGCAGTATTTAGATGTTTTTGTGATCATAATCATAGATGATATACCGGTATATTTTCGAACAGATGCGGAGCACGGAAAGTATTTGCGAATGGTTTTACGCATACTTCGGAATCACAATTTGTACCCAACTTTTCCAAGTATGAGTTCTTGTTGAACTCAGTGGACTTTATTTGGCACATAGTATCCGGTGAGGGTACACAAGTTGATAGTCAAAAGGCTGAAGCAATTAAGAATTGGCCAAGGCCCACAACCCATACCAAGGTATGCAACTTTCTTGGCTTGGGTGGTTACTGCTGAATGTTTGTTGAGAATGTATCATTCATAACTGCTTCTTCGAGGAAATTGATGCATAAGGAAGCGAAAATTCGATGGACTGATGGTTGTGAGAAGAGCTTCCAGGAGTTAAATGATAGGTTAACCTCGACACCAGTATTAACTCTTCCTAAGGTACCCGAGGGTTATGTCATATATTGTGATTCCACATAGTGGGCTTAGGCAGCATACTAATGCAACACGGGAAAGTGAATGCATATGATTCATGGCAGCTGAGGAAACATGAGCAAAATTATCTGACCAGTGACATGGAGCTAGTAGCTGTCATATTTGCTCTGAAGATATGGTGTCACTATCTATACAGAGGTCATGTTAACATATTCATCGATCACAAGAGCTTGTAGTGCTTATTCAACCAAAAAGAGTTGAATTTAAGGCAATAAAAGTGACTCGATGTATTAAAGGACTATGATGTTGATATTCTATACCAGCCTAGGAAAGTAAACATGGTGGATGCTGCATTAAGTCGGATGTCTATGGGAATCCTGCGGTATGTGGAAGAGCAGAAATTGGAGATGAATAAGTGTATAGTTTCTTGACACTGGTAATGGAGGAATCACAATTCTGAATACTGCCGAGTCCTTGTTAGTGGCCGAAGTAAAGGTGCAATAATTTGAAGATCCGGCCTTGGCAAAAATAAGAGGAAGCATCCCCTTTCAAAAGAAGCAAGCGTTCGGGCTATCCAAGGATGGGCCCCTTAGATACAAGGGCCGGTTATGTATAACTAATTTCGGAGGACTCAGAGAGAAGATCATTATAGAGATTAACAAATCCCGGTATTCCATTCATCTGGGGTCAACCAAGACATACCATGATCTTTGATAGTTATAATGGTTGAATAACATCACAAATTGGGAGGGTTGCTGCGATATATGGAAATTGTGACCTAGAAATAGGAAGCGATCAACATGGATTTCATTAACGGATTATCAGGATCACGTCAGGTGGTTTGATTAAATCTGGATTATCGTGGATCGACTCACCATGCCAGCTCACTTTCTTCCAGCCAAAACTACTTTCTCGGCTGAAACATATGCTATGTTGTATATTAAGGAAATAATTCGACTTCACGGGGTCCTGGTATCTATTATATCAGATAGAGGTGCTCGGTTCACAACTAATTATTGGAAATCATTCCACAGAGGGTTAGTTACAAGGACCAACCTCAATACAACTTTCCATCCAAAAAACTTATGTCCAGGTCGGGCAAACTATTCAAACGCTTGAGGACATGTTACAGGCCAATGTTCTGGACTTCAAAAGTGATTAGGAGGATCATATATCACTCATCAAATTTTCTTACAAAAACAGCTACCATACCAGTATTCGGGTGGCACCATTTGAGGCCGTACACAGATGAACGTGCATATCTCCTATAGGACTGTTAAAAGTTGGTAAAACAAAGCTATCAGGCCCTGAGTTGGTGCAACAAGCTAGGGAAAAGGTGAAGGCAATATGAAATCAATTATTGACTGCTCAGAGCAACTAAAACTCTTACTCGGACAGTCGGCGACGAGATTTGGAGTTTGCTGTAGGATAGTAGGTGTTCTTGAAGATGTCACCTATAAAGGTTGATGAGGTTTGGTAAAATAGGAAAACTCATCCCCTAATATATCATACCATATCGAATCATACATGAAGGTCGGTCAAGTGGCTTATAAGCAGGAGTTGCCCGCGGAATTGGAGGTAGTGCATCCGGCTTTTCATGTATCTATGATCGGCATGTGTTTAAGTGATCCATTGCATATCACCCCTCTTGAAGTTATTAAAGTTACATGAGATATGTCATACGAAGAAGTTCTGGTGTCCATTCTAGATCGTCAAGTCTGAAAGCTGCAAACTAAAGAAGTCGCTTCAGTTAAAGTGCTTTGTAGAAACAATAGTAAGGAAACAATGACGTGGGAAATGAAAGAACAAATGAAATCTACATAACCAGATTTTTTCAAGCTAAGAGAGGAAATAGCTATTCCAAAGGGGGAGATGATGTTACACCTCACACCTAAATAAAGCTTGGTAAGTTTGGTCCCAAACATGGCCAGTCAGCCAGCGACATATGTAAAGGGAGGGAGGATCACACAATTCCTCAAACTTGCGCCAGGTGTCCTAACTAGTGTCGTAACTAGCGTGGAGTGGCCCATTTTGCATGAGTACCCGACGTAGATTTCTATGTTGGTATAAAAAGGCAGTAAGGCTCATTCCCTCTCATCTTCTAGAAGTATCACCAACACTTGTTCTCTAAAAATAATCGTAATTCCCTTTTCGGATTTCCAATCGAGTAAAGGAGAAGTCGAAGATGAGATTGAATGTTGCAATATTTTGCGTGAAGGAGCCTGGAATCATCGTTGTAATAGTTATTATCTAGTTGCATAGATTTTGGGGATTCATTGAAGATAGGGTTGATCATCCTAGAAGCATAGCTAGCGCTTCAACAAGTTATGTAGGGAGACTTTATTTCTTGGTATGAGTTAGCGTAAGTTTCTCCTTCCTTCTAAATATTACTACACTGTAAGATTTGGTGGTTCTATGCCCCTCCGAATAATGTTGTTCCATCCTTGTATATTCTTGCCGGTAGCATTCCTATTAATGATTAAATTGTTCCAAGTTCGTATCCTATTATCGGGAAGCATGGTTCATTTTGAGGTTAAACTTAATAACTCTTGGAATTGATTTTGCAAATCACCACATATGAACATGTATCTATTTTTAGCGAGTTGCATTATGGATAGTGGTGTACGACACCTATTATGCAACCACTGATCAATTAGGTACGATGTGAAATGCTAATGAGCCCTTACATGGTCTGGTACAAGTGTGACCTTATGTGGCCGGGTGCGACCCGAGCTCTCTATGGCATTACCGAGCCTTTGCATTGCCGGGTACGATCGATCCCTTACATGGTGGGGTACGACCAAGACCTTATGAGGTCGGGTATGATGTGATAAAGGAATCTGGTCATTGGTCAATGTACACGTATAAATGCATGCAATGTATAAGAAGTGCAGTAATAAGATTTCTCGGAATGTCACAAGATCAATATGCCTTACGGATAACTTTATCAACTACATATTTTTCTAAGACCCATGAACAGAAGATATAATAATAAGACACATGGGGAATCAAGAATATAGATACCCCTAATATTTCTATGAATAGAGTTATTTATGAAAGTTGCGTAGTTTACTCGTTTCGTTTGTATCATTTGGATCATGCCAAAAGGAAAGAAGGGATAGCCTTAACATACCTGAGCCGATTCTCTTGACAATCCATCTAACACACGTCAATCGCGATGAAACACGTAACGACGAGATTCAAGTAGGGAAAACTCCGTATAATATTCTTGAGAAAGGTTATACCAGGCTGTCTTAGAATTGCAAATCCCGTTGCTATTACATTATGTAGTCTCGTATGAATTCCCAAATCCCCTCACCTTTTCGTTCTTGCCTTTTCCCTTTCTACAACTCCCCCAAATGAAATTATGGTATGGATTGAAGATAAGGTGTAAGGATGACTAATATGTTAGTGATAATTCATGAATTCATGACTAATAAAGTGTAAGGATGACTAAAATAAACTTCCCTTTCTACATGTTTGCCATGCGCATATATGAATTGTCACCAAAGGATGACTAAGGATATTGTCCATGTGCCACCTAAGTACCTAAAATTAAAGAGCCATCATGTATTCTTGATCCATTTCCACTTGATGCCACATTTTGTTTCCACCAAACTTATCCAAAGATTTTAACTACTTAATTAATCTCCCACTAAAAATCCATAATTAACCAATTATCCCCATAATTAAAAATTATATCAAATTACTTAAAATACTACTCACTTTTAACACACTTTATACATCATACTATCATGGTCGTGTGGTACCTTGTATGGCACTAGTCCATAAATACGAGGTATTATAGCTTGGACCGTATTTTATCTCAAAATGTCAAACTTCAACGAAACTCATTTTCTTCGATTCGCTTACCCCTTTACTTTCATGAATTTACTTATATCCGCAAATTAATCTTGTCCTTTAGCTGATGCCAATTATCCTACGCCAAATCCAACGTACAATACTATGAGGTGTAACACTTAACATAACTTGTTTCTTCGTCCACACATCTTAAGCTCCCAAATTTGACTAACTCCCAAATCTTCAGAAATTTTGGCCTAATGTCGTCTCATAATTTGTAACTTTTATCCATCCAATGTTGATTCACCTCAATATGTATCTACAATTTACCTCTGATAACTTGAAACTTCTTATGTAATACATTGCCACTAGGGCTTACGTCTCATCGGGGAATATCTGAAGTGACTTTCCTAATACACCTAGGGGAGATACTATACTTCAATAACCGTTATTTCATAGCATTCCAACGTGATTCATCTTATAGCATTCCCGTGCCGTCCATAAAATCCTTTTTGTTTTCAAATCATTACTCAATCGAAGGCCCAAACGTCATCCTTTTTCTATCACAATTACACCTTTATTCCTCTACCAGGGTGGAATTCCATCTCTTTTAAATGCTATTAGTCTTAGACTCCTTTGAGTTCATGCAGGCTATACTAAGTTTTCTATAACTTAGAGAAACCATTAGCTCTCTTGTTTTCATGGGCTTAATCCCGAGGACTTATCCATTGTCGTCACTTTCTCACTCGCCCCCTTTTTCCCCCTTACTCTTGTCTTCCAAAAACCTCGTTGTTTTATCATACTTTAGCTTACGACCTACACATATCTATTTATACTACTCGCAACCTTCTTTTAACTTTCTTTCATCATAGATTTCCTTATGTCATTCTGGAACATCAAGCGAGACATCACATCGTCTCTAACTCTTCTTTACTCTCTTAATTAGACTTCTCGATACCTAGAAACCATAGGTTGGAAAATATGCCACTAAAGACACCGCTATCATTCCTGGATACTGAATCCCAGCACTTCTAGCCCTCTATCTGAAGTATAGATTATTCATAACCTTCCGCACCTGATTATCTAGTATGTTGTTCACCTTTACCTTACTTACCTTAAAATCTTGCATCACATCTTCTATATCTTTCATGACCTTCCTTCCACACAGGTATAATTCACATCCATATACTGACTTCTTATGAGGCTGGTACTGTTCATAGAATATGGTTGTTGTACTCTTGTACTTCTGATACTAAGAGTGATTCTGAAATATTTTCAATCACGATTTCTATAATTGTTTGGGTCCAACAATCAGACTCCTGATTTACTTGGTTGATGTAACTCTTTAGTTTCCTCTTCTTTCTGATCAACCTTTATGTAGGATTAAGCTATCTTTCGATCTACGACTCTTGATATTAGTTATTACTTTGGTCGTTCATGGGCGTTATGGAATATCCATGATACAATCTTCGAAAAATTCAATCCTCTGTCTATGACTTGGACTCAATTCTTTCTTTTAACTTATACTGGAGTCTTCTACAGCTTGTATGATTGTCAACATATATGATGCATGGATAATACTCTGAAATATTAAGTGCATTCGTAATGTAACTAACTCTGGATCATTGATCAAATAATTCCTTTTGTTCCTTCTCAACTTTCTTTAAATGTAAGCAATTACTTTTCCTGGTCGTTTTGATACTTGTTGCACAAATATTTGTCTTATCTTAGTGCCCACACATACTGGAATTTTATACAACGCATATGATCTTGAATAGCACCTTTTGATTGTTTTTCTTCTTCCCGTTCATTAGCCACGATAGCTGCCACTTTCTTATGGAGTGCATACATTATTGTTGTGAGACTCTTCTTACAAGACCATTTCCTCTTCAAGTTACTATGTTTAAGTTGAAGCCTTCTTCCTTATTTCCTCAGCTAGTCTTTCATTGTAGTACTTAGGGAGGGACCTCTAACTCTTGTAAAGTTGCGAGCTTATAACATTGTATACTCGACAGAATTTGTTTTGATGTCCTTCCTTGCCTATAATTATCCGTAGTTGCTTACCTTCACGCCCTTGTGCTTGTAGGGTTTCTTCTCAACTGATATTTTGACTGTCTTCCCAGTGGCACTCTCTTTTATTTTTGTAGCACTCATACGTTACCTTTAACTACCCCAACTCTTATCTGAATATTTCTCAAGGATCACGATATCATACATGTGAGACTGAATTTCCCATGTCGGGGTTCACTATGTTTATCTTGCACGATCTGTTGATTTGTTTGTATCCTCTTGTCTTGCCATAACTAGGCTCTTCCTGAATTAACTGCTAACTATTCGTCGCCCCATTCTCATAGAAACATTCCGCATAATCTTTCATGGGTTATTTACTGTGTCTTAACTTACATCTGGCACTGGATCTTTATCTATTAATAACATCTCGTGCAGGAACAATTAGTTCCGTTCCTTGACATCGTGTTTGCATAATGTTCTGTAATCGTTGTATATCTGTAGGATTTGAATGCGTGCAACCTCATCCCTTTCTCATTTTTATCACATTCTCCCTTTACCATTCCATAGTTACTAAAACCACTTAATTCTGACTTAATGCCACATCACTCCATATTCCCCCCTTTTAGGGGAGTACTAAGATTTAGAGCTACGGCGATCTACCTATAGATGTTTTACCTCTTCATCTCTGGCATCTTTTCACATCATCGATGAACCTTACTCGCCTTGCGGTAATCCTTCTGTACCAAGGATAACAAAATTCCTTACTCACAAAGGTGTCACCTAGTATAACTGGCACAAAGAGTCCCTTAAGCTTAACTTTGATCATATTGCTTGCTTTAGAGAAGCGTCTTCTTGAATGACCTTTAAAGGGTATTTTTCTATCGTCCATTCTATTATCGCCGGAATGCAATCTCTGAAATTCTCATGATGCCGACTATTATCAAATCACTCAATCCCTAATTCATATTTAGTTTACCTTGTTCACCATCCCATACTGATTTGTATTACTCTGGGGTCTAACTTTTCCTTCTGGTAATCACGTTAGAGTCATGAACTTATTTCTCGAAATGAGGATATGCCTTTATGGCCTATACTCTTTTGTTGTCTCAAGGTCTGGCACCTCTCGTATTTTCCTTCACTTGACTATAGACTCTGTAATACTGTCATTGTTTTGATCTACCGTTGTCATCCATGTATCACATCTTACTCGTAATGCTTCATTAACTCTCTTCTTATTTCCCTGCGAATATTTATGTCTACCACTTTATTCTGAAAATATCAACAAGACATTCTTTTGCTTTTAGCTCCCCTTTCTCCATCCACTAGCTCTTCGGGTTGCCAAACATTCTCTCTCTACTAGGGACGAGAGCCATACTAAGGTAATATTTATCCCTTCCAGGCTTTCAGTGCCTATCTTTGTAGGACTCATATCTAGCTGTACTATTTTAGAGTGCACCATCTGGGTGTCTCACAAGGAGATCTATTAGTACATTTGCAATATCCTTCAGGAATGTCAACTAACGGAAATAATCCATCCACCATTCTTGGTTACTCTAACCCCAACCGGATCCTTTATATCTCGTTCTTCTCTTAAACCATATATGTTAGCTCTCATAGGGCATAACTGATATGGGTGTGGCCAATTGTACATACATCTGTTATTGTTGAAGGTAACTCAAAAGGCTTATATTTCTCTGCCTGAATTGTAAATCCTGATAATCTTCATAAACTGGGCGCCTCGTTCCCTTCTTCACCTTGCTTCTTTTACTTGTTGAAACTTGTATCTACCTTCTGAATCTCTCATAGCTTTTCACTATATGGGTAGATATTCTTGCCTTAAGGCTCCTTATCAAGAAGCTTACACGTATTAGTACACACATGTTCTGCTGAAGACCTCAAATTTATTCATCATAAGCATGAAGCAAAATCGAGTTCCTCTGACTCTACTCTTCCACAACCACATGCAATATCTTACCAGCTATCTTTGGATGTAGGTATCATCTTATTACGAATAAAATAGAATTTAGAAGTCTGAATTCTTACAAGTGAGCTCTACCACACGATCTAGAGTAAAAAGAAAGAGCGAAAGTCCTAAATGCCC
>AWOL01S0021593.1:0-45810 GCA_000715115.1 Nicotiana otophora | reverse complement strand
CTCCCTATTAACCTTCAGTGAGAACTTTGTTATTGTTACACATGCCATGATCAACTGAATAAATTTTGCAGGAAAACCATATCCCTTTAACATTTCTTCAATGAACTCCCATTGTACCATATCATACGCCTTCCTTAAGTCAATCTTCATTAGATATCTAGGTGTAGTTTTCCTATTGTAGTGTCTTAGTAAGTCACTACACATAAGGACATTATGAACTAATGAACTTCCCTTCACAAATGCTACTTGATTTTCACTTACTATAGTAGGAAGCACATCAGTAAGCTTGTTACAAAGAACCTTCTAGATACACTTGTAGGGTACATTACAACAAGATATAGGTCGAAATTGTCTAGCTTATGTTGGATTAGTCACCTTAGGTATCAAAATTATCATAGTTGCATTAAGCTGATTGAGCATTTGTCCATTGCTGAAGAACTCTATCACATCATCAGTGATATCTTTGCCAACCACTCTCCATGCATCTTTGTAGAACCCTGCTCCATATCCATCAAGCCCAAGACTCTTATTGACATTGATACTGAACATTGCTTTCTTGACCTCCTGTGCAGTTACGCCCTTTATCAACTCTAATTGCTGATGTGCAAACAACACATGTCCTTGCTTTAGGAACACCTGCCATGCATTTCTCCTAATTCCTCCATTAGTACCTAATAGCTTCTTATAATAGTAGACAAACACATCAACAATCTTCTCAGGGTCAGTTTGCAGTTGATTCCACTCATCATTGATTTGAGTCACTGATTGCACTAATCTTCTCTGTTAATAATGGAGAAGAAATACTTGGTATTATCATCCCCATGTCTAATCCATGTGGCCTTACTTCTCTGCATTAAGAAATTTTCTGCCATAAGTGATGATTCTCTGAATTTATCCCTTGCATCTTTCTCCTTTTGCTGAAGATTCAGATCTAGTGGTGTTTCCTGTAGCATAGCTTGCAGTTTTTGCACTTCCTCCCTATCTTTGTTAGCTTCATTTATGATATTACTAAAGTTTCTCTTGTGTAATGTTCTGAGTTTCTGTTTCAAAGACTTTAACTTCTTTACTATCTGATACATCTTACACCCATTCATTTGCATTGTCCATCCCTCTTCAATAATGTGTATGAAGTCATGATGTTTGCTCCACATGTTGAAATATCGGAAAGCTTTCCCCTTTCTTGCATGTGTCTGGATCATCTCTACCACTAATGGACAGTGGCCACTCACCCCTTCTGTAAGTGCATGAGTTTTACATTGTTGCATTGTATCAATCCATTCCTCATTAACAAATACCCAATGCTTGTCATTCCATGAGTACTTATATCCATTATTTGGTAACTCCATAAGTATGTACTTATCAATACATTCCTGAAATTCCACCACCTCATTTAGTGCTACTTGGTTCCCTCCAATTCTATTTTCTTACTACAATACTGCATTAAAGTCCCCCATGATTATCCATGGAAGCTGACACCCTATGCTCTTCTGGTGTACATAGTCCCATAATGCTTTCCTCTCATCTTTGAGATTATGTGCATACACAAATATGACCATGAATGTGGCTTGCATAGGAATATACTTTACTTGACAAGTTACTGCGTGTGGAATTTCATTTATGATCCTCACCTCATACCATTCTGGTTTCCATACTACCACAACTCTACCATTATAATGTGAGATATGGTTGCTATATTATTGCCATACTACAAATATAAAATTAATAATATTCTCCACCTTATTACTTTTTAGTCTAGTTTCTAGTAGCCCAACTAATCCAACATTCTCATCATTAGAGAAGAATTTAACCTCTTTCTACTTACTAAGGACATTGAGGCCTCGTGTATTCCAACTCATTAGCTTAACCATCCCATATAGGGAATAAGGTACCACTCCCTCATTTCACTCTTTCATTAGCATTAATCATTTCTGCCTTATCCTTCTCCAGGTTCTGAAATGTATTAGCCACATACACCACTGAATGCATCTGCCTGACCTCATTGGTTGTGATGACTAAATATATCATTTTTAATCTTAAATATTTATTTATATATTCTGAGACCTCGAATAGTACCTTTCAGCATTCTTCGACTTACGTGCACAGTTCATAAATTTTTCCAGAAAGTTTTATGTGAAAATTTGATTAAAATGAGAAATGGAGCTTCAAACCTTAATTGAGTTAACTTCGGTCAACGTTTTAAGCAAAAGGATCCAGATCTTTATTTTGACAATTTCGGTAGGTCCGTATCGTGATTTGAGACTAGGGCGTATGCCCGAAATTTAATTTGGAGGTCCCTATCTTGAGTTATCGCCATTTCTTGAAAATTAGAAGTTTGAAAGCTTAAAGAGTTTCCAAGTTTGACTGATGTTTGACTTTATTGATACCGGATCCGTATTTTGATTTCCGAACTCGGTATAAGTCCATTACTATATTTACGACGTGTCTGCCAAATTGTGTGCCAAATAAAAGTGATTTGACATGATTCAGACGTCCGGTTGTTAAAATAGAAATTCTTAAGTTTCATTGAAAATTTCATCTGGTTTGGTGTCCGATTCGTAGTTCTAGGTGTTATTTTGGTATTTTGATCACGTTAGCAGGTTCGTATGAGGTTTTTGGACTTGTGTGCATGTAAGGTTTGGAGCCCCGATGGCTCGGGTGAGTTTCGGATAGCCTATGGACCTTTTGATCTTTGAAAAAATCTAGTTTTTCTGCTACAACTGTCAGATGGTGCGTTGTGCTTCGCGATCGCGAAGCCATTCACGAGATCGTGAAGGGGATCTGGGGCTGGAGAGGTAATTGTTCTATGCGAACACGAGACAACAGTCACAAACGCGGAGCATTTGGGGGTTACTCTTTGCTAATGCGACCTGGCACACGCGAACGCGTAGCGTTAGATAGGCCGGGCACGGGAGCTGAGGTAACTCTACGCGAACGCAAGCCCAGTCTCGCGAACGCGGAGGTGAGGCGGGATAAACCTTCCTGAATGCAAGGAGTTATTCACGATCGCGTAAGCCTATTAGGCCATGCTCTTCGCGAATGCGTCAGGTTTCACGCGAATGCGATGAACACCTGACGCCAGTGAATTAAAACAGTCCCGAAAATGGGATTTCGTCCCATTTTTCATTATCCGCGATTTAGAGCTCGGTTTGGGCAATTTTCAGAGGGGTTTTCACAAGTTCGAATTGGGTAAGTATTCCTTATCCTATATTGATTAAATTTTATGATTTCATACTCATTTACATCATAAATCCGTGAATTTAGTATAAGAAAATCATATTTTTTATAAAATCTTCAAAAATGTAAAATGAAGATTTGAAAGGTAATCCGATGTCGGAATTCGATAATTTTTGTATGGTTGAGTTTGTATCAGAATGGGTTTTTGGATTCCGTGATTTTTCACCGTGTTTCAAAAAGTGGGCCCCACATTGACTTTTGGTTGACTTTTTCAAAAATGACTTAAATTAAGTCTATTTCGAATTGTGAATAATTTTTAAAGCTCCAATTGAATTGTTGGCCAATAATTTGATAGGTTTGATTGGTTTGGAGACTAATTCGAAAGGAAACGTTGTGGTCGAGTGATCACTTGAAATTGTAAAACAAGGTAAGTGTCGTGGTTAACCTTGACTTGAGGGAATAGAACCCTCGAATTATTTGTTACGTGAATTTCATGTGTAATGACGTATAGGCGAGGTGACGAGTGCCTATACTTTGTCATATTTATTGTTTTCATATTATTTTAAATCATGAATTAATTATTGTATTTATTATTTCTCTCATATTCCTTTGTCAATATTATGTCTTGAATCTATGCTATAATTGCTACATGCTTATTTGACTTATGTGTCTTAATTGCTACTTGACATTTAGCATATTAAATATTAAATTACCTATTTCTCCCTGATTTCCATAATTAATTGCTACCTGTCATTACTTGTCTCCTAAATAAATCATAATTATTGTATGCTTTGATGCCACATATTTACGTATTAATTGCTGAATTTATTTAAGTAGTTTTACACGAATGTTGTTAAATTATATTGTTGGAGCAGGTTGCACGCCCCAACGGAAAGTATTTGAAAGAATATATTGTTGGATCGGGTTGCGCACCGCAACGGATTATATTTAAGTTTATATTGTTGGAGCGGGTTGCACGCCGTAACGGAAATTAATTGAAGGATTATATTGTGGGAACGAGTTGCACTCTGCAATAGAACGATAAAAGAAATAATTGGTTATGACTTCTGAATTGACTTCATTTATTGATTCGATTTGTTTGTCTTACCTCTATTACTGTTGTTGTTGTTATTATTATTATTATTATTATTATTATTATTATTATTATTATTATTATTATTATTATTATTATTATTATTATTATTATTATTATTATTATTATTATTATTATTATTATTATTATTATTATTATTATTATTATTATTATTATTATTATTATTATTATTATTATTATTATTATTATTATTATTATTATTATTATTATTATTATTATTATTATTATTATTATTATTATTATTATTATTATTATTATTATTATTATTATTATTATTATTATTATTATTATTATTATTATTATTATTATTATTATTATTATTATTATTATTATTATTATTATTATTATTATTATTATTATTATTATTATTATTATTATTATTATTATTATTATTATTATTATTATTATTATTATTATTATTATTATTATTATTATTATTATTATTATTATTATTATTATTATTATTATTATTATTATTATTATTATTATTATTATTATTATTATTATTATTATTATTATTATTATTATTATTATTATTATTATTATTATTATTATTATTATTATTATTATTATTATTATTATTATTATTATTATTATTATTATTATTATTATTATTATTATTATTATTATTATTATTATTATTATTATTATTATTATTATTATTATTATTATTATTATTATTATTATTATTATTATTATTATTATTATTATTATTATTATTATTATTATTATTATTATTATTATTATTATTATTATTATTATTATTATTATTATTATTATTATTATTATTATTATTATTATTATTATTATTATTATTATTATTATTATTATTATTATTATTATTATTATTATTATTATTATTATTATTATTATTATTATTATTATTATTATTATTATTATTATTATTATTATTATTATTATTATTATTATTATTATTATTATTATTATTATTATTATTATTATTATTATTATTATTATTATTATTATTATTATTATTATTATTATTATTATTATTATTATTATTATTATTATTATTATTATTATTATTATTATTATTATTATTATTATTATTATTATTATTATTATTATTATTATTATTATTATTATTATTATTATTATTATTATTATTATTATTATTATTATTATTATTATTATTATTATTATTATTATTATTATTATTATTATTATTATTATTATTATTATTATTATTATTATTATTATTATTATTATTATTATTATTATTATTATTATTATTATTATTATTATTATTATTATTATTATTATTATTATTATTATTATTATTATTATTATTATTATTATTATTATTATTATTATTATTATTATTATTATTATTATTATTATTATTATTATTATTATTATTATTATTATTATTATTATTATTATTATTATTATTATTATTATTATTATTATTATTATTATTATTATTATTATTATTATTATTATTATTATTATTATTATTATTATTATTATTATTATTATTGCGTACATGTTAATGTAAACGACTTGCCTTAGCCTCGTCACTACTTTGTCGAGGTTAGGCTCGGCACTTACAGAATACATACATGGGGTCGATTGTACTAATACTACACTCTACACTTCTTGTGCAGATACAAGACTTGGTCCCAACGACGTACTGTAAATTTGCTCGGATTCAGCTATCAGAGGAGACTTGAGGTATAGCCACACAACGTTCACAGCTCTGAAGTCCTCTTCTACTTTATCTTAGCTGTGTGCTTTCTTTCAGACATCTTTATTTTTATTCAGACCATTGTTTGTATTATTCTTGAAACTCATATACTTGTGACTTCAGTTCTGTGATGGTATTTAGACATCATTATTATTTTGGTTTGTTCATTTGAATTCAGATATTATTCATGTTTTTGGTTTCTTTACTATTTAATAAAGATGAATTGTTAAAAATGGCTAAAATTATTCTAATGTTGTCTTGCCTAGTAAGTGAAATGTTAGGCGCCCTCATGGTCCCGAATATGGTAATTTCGGGTCGTGACAAGTTGGTATCAAAGCACTAGGTTACCTAGGTCTCACGAGTCACGAGCAAGCTTAGTAGAGTCTGAAGGATTGGTACGAAGACGTATGAACTTATCTTCCAGATGCTATGGAGTTTAGTAACAATATCACTTCTTCTTATTTTGTCGTGCGAATTTTATTCTATCATCGATGATTGAACTATTCTATTCTTATTCTCTCGTAGATGCTGAGAACACGTACTACTTCTACCGCCGGACAGCAGCCAGAGCCCCCAATGGCAGCTGCGACTAGGGGCAGAGGCCGAGGTCGCACCAGAGCAGAGTCAAGGCAAAAGACCAACCTCGAGCTCGAGCAGCAACATATATTGTGGAGCCTCAGGTGGATTTTGAAGCAGAAGTTCCAGCTCATACTGTACCTGTTGGACTAGTTCAGGTTCTGGAAGGATTCATAGCTACTCTAGTACTTCATGACGCTCTAGTCCGTTTGGTGAGCCTGATGGAGGGTGTGACCCAGAATGGTACATTTCTAGTGGCACCAGCCATCTCATAGGTTGGGGGAGGATCACAAAGTCCCACTAATCCCCCTACGGAGCAGATAGCTCCCCAGTAATATACTCTAGCAGTCCCGCCAGCTGGGGTAGTTTAGCCTGTTGTTGCGCCACAGGTCGATGATAGGCCCGCCATGTCTTTTGAGACCTTATTAAGATTGGACAAGTTTACTAAGCTTTTTCCACTTCACTTCAATGGTACACCTTCTGAGGACCCACATGATTATCTTGACCGCTGCCATGAGGTGTTGCAGAACATAGGAATAGTTGAAAGCAACGAGGTCAATTTTGTTGTGTTTCAGATGTCTGATTCTGCCAAGAGGTAGTGGAGAGATTATGTACTTTCTAGACTAGCGACTTTAGTTGAACTTACCTGGGAGCAGTTCTCACAACTATTTCTGGAGAAGTTTGTTCCTATTACACTGAGGGAGGAATACCGCAGGCAGTTTAAGCGCTTCCAGCAGGGTAGTATGACTGCTACCCAGTATGAGACCCGATTTGTGGACTTAGCATGTCATGCCATCGTCTTGCTTCCTACTGAAAAGGAAAGAGTGAGGAGATTCATTGATGGACTCACTTATACTATCAGGCTTCAGATGTCCAAGGAGACAGTGAATGATATTTCCTTCCAGACAACTGTGAATATTACTAGGCGAATCGAGTTAGTTCGTGCTCAGGAGAGAGGGCCAGAGTCAGATAAGAGTCCTCGTCACTCCGGTAATTTCAGAGGCGCCTCATCAAGAGGCAAGGGTACTTATGGTAAGGGTCAGCTTCAACAGCCACGACAACAAGATGTGTGTTATGAGTATGGGAACATTGGTCATATCAAGAGATATTGCCCTAGGTTTTTGAGCAACAGATCTCAGCAGGATTCTCGTGCCATTATACCAGCACATGTTGCTCCACCGCCTGCCCAGCCAACTAGAGGCAGGGGTCAGACAGCTAGAGGTAGAGGTCTGGTTGTTAGATGTGGAGGCCATCCAGTTAGAGGCCGCCCCAGAGATGTAGCTCCGAGTAGTGGGGCCCACTCCTGATTTTATGCTTTTTCATTTAGTCCTGAGGCTGTGTCATCCGATGCCATGATCACAAGTATTGTTTCAGTTTGCCATAGAGATGCTTCAGTTCTATTTGATCCAGGATCTACTTATTCCTATGTGTCCTCCTACTTTGCTTCATATTTGGTTGTGCCTCGTGATTCTTTGAGTGATTCTGTGCATATGTCCATGCAGGTGGGGGATTTTATTGATGTAGATCATATACATCATTTGTGTATAGTTACTATTAGGAGTATTAAGACTAGCGTAGATCTTCTACTTCTTGATATGGTGGATTTTGATGTCATATTGGGTATGGATTGGTTATCACCCTATCATGCTGTATTGGACTGTCATGCCAAAACGGTGACCTTAGCTATGCCGGGGTTGCCTTGAATAGAATGGAAAACGGACTTTTGGCCATTCTACCAGCAAGGTTATCTCTTATGTGAAGGCTTGACGTATGATCGAAAAGGGTTTTCTAGCTTATTTGGCTCATATTTGTGATTCCAGTGCGGATGTTTCTTCTATGGATTCAGTTCTAGTTGTTCGTGAGTTTCCAAATTTATTTCCTACAGATTTGCCAGGGATGCCACCCAAGAGAGATATTGATTTCTGTATTGATTTGGATGCGGGTACCCAGCCCATTTCTATTCCACCATACCGTATGGCCCCACCGGAGTTGAAGGAATTAAAAGAACAATTACAAGAATTGCTTGATAATGGCTTCATTAGACCTAGCATCTTGCCCCGGGGTGCGCCCGTGTTGTTGGTGAAGAGGAAAGATAGGTCGATGAGAATGTGTATATATTATCGACAGTGGAACAAGGTCACTATCAAGAACAAGTATTCGCTACCAAGAATTGATGACTTATTCGATCAGCTTCAGAGTTCTAAGGTGTTTTCAAAGGTCAATTTGAGATTTGATTACCATCAGTTGAAGATTAGGGCATCCGATGTCCCTAAGACAACTTTTCGAACTCGGTATGGGCATTACGAATTCCTAGTCATATCATTTGGGCTAACAAAGGCCCCAACAACATTTATGGATTTGATGAACCGGGTGTTCAATCACTATTTGGATTCTTTTGTAGTTGTATTCATTGATGATATCTTGATTTACTCCAGCGGTCGAGAGGAGCATGAACATCATCTTCGGATTGTGCTTCAGACTTTGAAAAATAATCAGTTATATGCCAAATTTTCAAAATGTGAATTTTGGTTAGACTCAGTTGCCTTTTTGGGGCGTGTTGTATCAACTGAAGGCATAAAAGTAGATCTTAAGAAGATTGAGGCAGTTCAGAATTGGCCTAGACCTACTTCAGCTACAGAGATCCGGAGTTTCCTGGTTTGGCAGGTTATTATCTCCGGTTTGTGGAGGGGTTTTCATCCATAACATCCCCACTTACCAAATTAACCCAGAAGGGTTCCCCATTCAGATGGTTAGATAAGTGTGAGTTGAGTTTTCAGAAGCTCAAGACTGCTTTGACTACGACATCAGTGTTGGTATTACCCACAGGCTGTGAGTATGGGCAGCCTTGCGTATATTCCGGTTGGTGAGAAGCCATTAGCTGCAGATGTTCAGACTTTGGCCAATCAGTTCGTGAGGTTAGATATTTCAAATTCTAGCTTGCATAGTCGCTCGATTTTCCTTGTATGCGCATATCAGAGAGCGACAATATGATGATCCTCATTTGCTTGTCCTTAAGGGCATGGTGCTTCCAAGCAGGTTGCCGTGGGGGAGGATGGAGTTCTGGTGATGCATGGTTGTATTTGTGTGCCTAATATGGATGGGCTTCGTGAATTAATTCTTGAGGAGCCCATAGTTCCCGGTATTCTATTCATCCGGGTACCGCCAAAATGTATCAAGATTTATGGCAACATTAGGTAGAGGAGAATGAAAAAGGATATAGTTGCATATGTAGCTTAGTGTCTAAATTTTCAGCAAGTCAAGTACGAGCATCACAGACCTGGTGGTTTTCTTCAGAAGTTAGAAATTCCTAAGTGGAAGTGGGAGCATATCACTATGGATTTTGTTGTTGGGCTTCCATGAACTCAGAGAAAGTTTGATGCAGTATGGGACATTGTGGACATGTTGACCAACTCAGCACATTTCATTCCAGTAGCAGTTACCTATTCTTCAGAGTGGTTAGCTGAGATTTACGTTCGGGAGATTTCCCGCCTTCACGGTTTACCGGTGTCTATCATTTCTGATCGAGGTACACAGTTCGCCTCGCACTTCTGGAAGGTTGTACAACGTGAGTTAGGCACGCGGGTTGAGTTGAGTACAGCATTCCATCCACAAACAGACGGACAGTCAGAGCGCACTATTCAGATATTGGAAGATATGCTTCGCGCTTGTGTTATAGACTTTGGAGGTTCTTGTGATCAGTTCTTGCCACTTGCGGAGTTTGCCTATAATAACAGCTACCAGTCGAGCATTCAGATGGCTCCATATGAAGCATTATACGGGAGGCGATGTAGTTCGACAGTCGGCTGGTTTGAGCCGGGAGAGGATCGGTTGTTGGGTACTGATTTGGTACAGGATGCCTTGGATAAGGTCAAGGTTATTTAGGATCGACTTCGCACAACTCAGTCTAGGCAAAAGAGTTATGCCGATCGTAAAGTTTGTGATGTTGCATTCATGGTGGGAAGAAAGAGTATTGCTCCGGTTTTCACCTATGAAAGGTGTAATGAGATTTAGAAATAAGGGCAAGTTGAGTCCTAGGTATATCAGACCCTTTGAAATTCTTGAAAGGGTGGGTGAAGTAGCCTGCAGGCTTGCACTACCACCTAGTTTATCAGTAGTTCATCCGGTGTTCCATGTATCAATGCTCCGGAAATAACATGGTAATCCATCCCATGTATTAGATTTCAGCTCAGTCCAAATGGACAAAGATTTGACTTATGAAGAGGAGCCAGTAGCTATTCTAGCCCGGTAGGTCCGGCAGTTGAGGTCTAAGAGTTATCCTTCAGTTCAGGTGCAATGGAGAGGTCAATCGATTGAGGCAACTACCTGGGAGTCCGAGTAGGACATGCGGGGTAGATATCCACACCTTTTCACCAGCTGAAGTATTTTTCTAATTTCATTCGAGGACTAACGTTTGTTTTAGAGGTAGAGAATGTGATGACCCAATATGTCATCTTTAATTTTAAACATTAATTTCTGTGTTATGAGACCTCGAATATCACCTTTTAGCATTCCTCTACTTATGTGCATAATCCGTACATTTTCGGAAAGTTTTTATGTGAAAAATTGATTAAAATATGAAATGGAGCTTCAAAACTCAATTGAGTTGACTTTGGTCAACATTTTGAGCAGACGTACCCAGATTTGTATGTTGACAGTTATGGTAGATCCGTATCGTGATTTGAGACTTGGGTATATGCTCAGATTTAATTTGAAGGTCCCTAGCTTGAGTTATCGTCATTTATTGAAAATTAGAAGTTTGAAAGCTTAAAGAGTTTTCAAGTTTGACTGATGTTTCACTTTGTCTATACCAGGTCCCTATTTTGGTTTCGGAACTCGATATAGGTTCATTACTATATTTATGAGGTGTCTGCCAAATTTTGTGCCAAACGGAAGTGATTTGACGTGATTCGGACATACGATTGTTAAAATAGAAATTCTTAAGTTTCATTGCAATTGTCATTTGGTTTGGTGTCTGATTCGTAGTTCTAGGCATTATTTTGGTGTTTTGATCATGCGATAAAGTTCATATGAGGTTTGTGGACTTGTGTGCATGTACGGTTTGGAGCCTGAGGGCTCGGGTGAGTTTCAGATAGCTTGCGGACCTTTTGATCTTTGAAAAAATCTGGTTTTTCTGCTATAACTGTCAGCTGGAGCATTGTGCTTCGCGATCATGAAACTATTCTCGAGATCGCAAAGCCATTCACGAGATCTCGAAGCCATTCTCGCAATCGCAAATGGGATCTGGGACAGGGGAGGATATTATTCTACGCGAACGCGAGACCACTATCGCGAACGCAGAGCATTTTGGGGTTACTCTTCGCGAATGTGACCTGGCACATGTGAACACGTAGCGTTAGATAGGCTAGGCAGGGGAGCTGAAGTAACTCTACGCGAATGACAGCCCAGTTTCACGAACGCAGAGGTGAGGCGGCCTAGACCTTTGCGAACGTGAGAATTCATTCGCGATCGCATAAGCCAGTTAGGGCATGCTCTTCGCGAATGCGTCAAGTTTCACGCAAAAGCGATGAACACCTCATGGAAATGACTTAAAATAGTCCCAAAAATAGGATTTCGTCCCATTTTTCATTATTCGCGATTTAGATCTCGATTTGGGCGATTTTAAGCGGGGTTTTGTAATGATCCGGTTAGTCGTTTTGAGTATTATAATCACGTTCCCCCATTTACTACTCAATTTATGCTTTATAATTGTTTTATGACTTACCGGGTTAGTTGGTTCGGGACCAGAAGCATTTCGGAGTGAAATGAGATAACTAGTCTCATAATTAAAAATGTAAGATCAAAAAGTTGACCGAATGTTGACTTATGTGTAAACGACCTCAGATTTGAATTTTGATGATTCCAATAGCTCCGTATGGTGATTTTGGACTTCGGGGCGTGTTCGAATATGTTTTTGGAGGTCCGTAGTAGAATTAGGCTTGAAATGGTGAAAGCCAACTTTTTGGGAAGTTTGCCTGGGGGTTGACTTTTTGATATCGGGGTCGGAATCCGATTCTGGAAATTTGAATAGGTCCGTTATGTCATTTATGACTTGTGTGCAAAATTTGAGGTCAATCGGATGTGATTTGATAGGTTCCGGTGTCATTTGTAGAAATTGGAAGTTTCAAAGTTCATTAGGCTTGAATCTATGTGTGATTCATAGTTTTACTATCGTTTGATGTGATTTGAAGACTCAACTAAGTTCGTATGATGTTTTAGGACTTGTTGGTATATTTGGTTGAGGTCCCGGGGGTCTCAGGTGAGTTTCGGGTGGTTAACGGATCAAATTCAGACTTAGAAGAAAGTTGAAGTTTCTGCCTTCTGGTGCAACCTTACCTGCGGAACTTGGCTCGCAGGTGTGAGCTCGTAGAAGCGCTATGGGCATCGCAGGTGCGCAAGGTCCACATAAGCGGACATAAACTCACAGAAGCGAGTCCGCAAAAATGACTCAAAAGTCGCAGAAGCGGAGGTGAGGGGAGTTGGGCAAGATAGCAGAAGCAGACAACGTTTTCGCAGAAGCGTGTCCGCAGATGCGGAAAAAGCTCCGCAGAAGCATAATTAGCCGCAAAAGTGGCAGATTGTTCGCATAAGTATGTACCGCAGAAGCGGCTTAAAGAGCCGCAGGTGTGAAAGCACTGGGCAGTGTACAAAACAGAAGGGTCCGAGAAAGTTTGTCATTTTTGACATTTGAGGCGATTTTTGAGCGAGCATTCACGGGAAAACTTGAGGTATGTCCCTTGTGATCATTTCTACTCCTTAATATTGAATTATCATCGACTAATCCGACTAGATTACATATTTTGGATGTGTAAATCGGGGATTTGAACCTAAGGATTTGAAAATAAGATTTGAGGATTTAGAGGTCGAGTTAAGGTAGGATTTTGATAAAATTGGTATGGTTAGACTCATGGTTGAATGGTCTTTTGGATTTTATTACTTTTGTTGGGTTCCGAGACGTGGTCCCCACATGCAATATTTGGGTGCAATTTCGTATTTTGTTGGAAAATCAATATTTTCATTTGGAATTAATTCCTATAATTTGTATTGAGTGAATAGAATTATTTGTGACTAGATTCGAGGCGTTTGGAGATCGATTCACGAGGCAAAGGCATTGTAGAATAAAGAATTACACGATTTGAGGTAAGTAACAGTTCTAAATTTGGTCCTGAGGGTATGAAACCCCGGATTATGTGTTACGTGATTGGTTTTGAGGTAACACACATGCTAGGTGACTGGCGTGTGGGCGTGCATCGTAGGAATTGTGACTTGGTCAAATTCTATGGAACTGTGTAGTTGAATAATCTGTTTATATCCGTACATTCTCTACGTAATAGAGAAAATTTAGCTGAGACTCGTATTAAAAATCATGCTTAGACATATGTTGTTATTATTGGTACCCATTGGGGTCATTTCTGTGGTTGAATTATATGTTCAAATTGTAATTTCACACTCAGTCATGTTTATTCATTTCATATCATATCTCAGTCTCTGTTGCTATTTATTGATTCATCATATTATTATTTTTGGACTGATTTTCATGACATCTTGAGCCCGCGAGAATGGAGAGGTTGATGACTGAGTGAGGTCAGGGGCCTAATTGTGAGGATATTTATGGGATCGAGCTGCGCGCCGCAACATGTTTCATTGTTATATGCCATGATTGGCTTGATATAGTGCTTGGGATGAAGGAGCCCATACAGAGTCTGTACACACCCCAGTGAGCGCATGTACCTACTGAGTGCGAGTGCCGAGTGCTGAGTGATTGAGAGGAATGAGTGACTATGAGAGAAGAGTGACCGTGAGGTTGGAGTGAATGGGGGGGACAAAGCGACTGTTACTCTGAGAGGATGCATTGATTTCATTATTGTTGCACTTCAGCTGCCATATATCACTATTAGTGAAATTGTGAAAAAATATTATTTTCTGTTTCAGTCAAATTTGATATGAATTTACTGTGGAGTTTAATTGTTGAACTTGAAAGCATGCCTACCCTTTTATGCTGAAAACATTATTTGTACTCATACTACACTATGCACTTCGTGTGCAGATCCAGGTGATCTCGGACACATGGGGTATTGATTCTTTCAGACAGTTAATTTTTCGGAGATTCAGAGGTAGCTTCCATGTTTCGCAGACCTTGTCTCTCCTTCCCTATCCTCCTGTTTATTGTATTTGGTCTCAGATCATTATAGACCGTGTTTTCCAGACTTGTAATATTTAGATTCTCATGTACTTAGTGACACTAGGGTTTAGGAGTGTTTGTATCGGTATTTGTGATATTTTTGGATTGTGTTTAAACATTATATTTTCAGACTTAAAGGAAATTGTGGGTTATTGGTGGTGTCTGCTTACCTAGTATTGAGATAGGCACCATCACGATAGGTTAGGATTTTGGGTCGTGCGCGACAAGTTGATATCAGAGCCTAGGTTACATAGGTCTCACGAGTCATGAGAAGATTTAGTAGAGTCTTGCTGATCGGTACTTAGAAGTCTGTACTTTTCTTCGAGAGATTGCCGAACCCTTAGGAAAATTTCACCTTCTTGCATTCTGTCGTCGAATTTGTTGATTCCGAAAACTAAATGTTTGTTATTCTATTCTCTCACAGATGATGAGGACACATAGTATCAGATCGGACGGTCAGCCACCAGTGCCACCAGTTAGGGCCACGAGAGGCCGGGGTCATGGTAGAGTCTGGAGCAACACCTGTAGCACCACCAGTTGTTCCAGCTCAGGAGAAGATTCCAGATATAGTTGAGCTAACATGACCAGCTCAGGCACCAGCTGTGCCCATTGTTATTCCATGCCATCAGAAGGCTTTGGCCCAGATATTGACAGTATGTACTGGCCTTGCTCCGCTGGTTTCGGCTCATGCCACACCTGCCACTTCTCAGGCCGGGGGAGGTACTCATTCCCTTGTTGCCCGTAGTCCAGATCATGTAGTACAGGGACTTCAGATACAGGGGGCACTACCAGCCCAACCAGCTGCAACTGCTCAGGCACCAGTAGTTCCTGTTATGGCAGATGATGAGCAGAGGAGACTTGAGAGATTTGGGAGGCTTCGACCTTCATCATTTAGCGGTGTTGAGTAAGAGGATGCTCAAGGTTTTCTGGATAAGTGCCATCAAATGCTTCGGACAATGGGTAATCTGGAGACCAGTGGGGTCTCGTTCACTACTTTTCAGTTTTCTGGGGCTGCCTTCAGTTGGTGGGAGGCTTATGAGAGACGTAGGCCGGTCAGTGCAGTAAAACTTACATGGAAGGAGTTCTCCGTTCTCCTTTTAGAGAAGTTTCTATTGCATACTCGCAAAGAGGAGTTGCGCAGACAGTTTGAACAGTTATGTCAGGATGGCATGTCTGTGACGCAGTACGAAATGAGATTTTCTGAGTTGGCTCGTCACACAGTTTGGTTGGTTACCACTGATAGGGAAAGGATTAGAAGGTCCATTGATGGTCTCACATATCAGCTACAGTTACTTATGGCTCAAGAGAGTGTATCTGGTGCTACTTTTGATGAGGTAGTTGACATTGCTCGGCAGATAGAGATGGTTCGTAGTCAGGAATATAGAGAGAGGGAGGCCAAGAGGCCTCGTAGTCCAGGTGATTTCAACGATTTTCCTTCAGAGAGTCAGTTTTACCGCGGTAGGGGTCGTTCTTACAGACATGCTCAGACGGGTCGTCCAGTTCATCGTGGTGCGCCATGCGACCATGGTTCATATAGTTCTCATCAGGGCCAGTCATCTCTCAATGCCCTTCCAACCCATAGTTCGTCTCGTGCCCCTTCAGTTTATGGTTCATTTGCACCGGGTGCTTCTAGTAGTTATTCTGGTTCTCTGGGTTCGATTTAGTTCACACCACTACCAGTACCGGGAAACTGCTTTGAGTGCGGGGGAATTTGGGCATATGTGGAGACAGTGTCCTCGTCGCCCGGGAGGTCCACTACAGTAGAGGATTCAGACTACGACTTCAGCACCAGTTATTTTTCCACCCGCCCAGCCAACTCGGGGTGGGGCTCAGTCAGTTAGGGGTCGCCCAAGAGGTGGAGGCCGATCAGGTTGCGGTCAGGCCTAATTCTATGCTTTTCCTACCAGGCCAGATGTTTTTGCTTCAGGTGCAGTGATCACATGCACTGTTTCAGTTTGCCACATGGAGGCTTCTATATTATTTGACCCTAGTTCCACTTATTCGATGCAATTCTGGGTATGGATTGGTTGTCTCCATATTATACTATTCTGGACTATCACACAAAAACTATGACACTAGCAATGCCAGAGTTACCGAAGCACTATTTATCATTCCTCGACTTGTGTACGCAGTCCGCATAAGTTTTCAAAAAGTTTTTATATGAATAATTGATTAAAATGTGAAATAGAGATTTAAAACTCAATTAAGTTGACTTTGGTTAATATTTTGAGAAAACGGACCCGGAGCAGTATTTTGATAGCTTCGTAGATCCGTATCATAATTTGGGACTTGGGCGTATGCCCGGCATTTAATTTGGAGGTCCCTAGCTCACGTTATGGCTATTTAACGGAAACTGGAAATTTAAAGGGTAAAGATTTCCAAAATTTGACTACGGATTTGACTTTTTGATATCGGGGTCGGAATCCGATTCTGGAAATTTGAATAGGTTTGTTATCTCATTTATGACTTGTGTGAAAAATTTGAGGTCAATCGAACTGGATTTGATAGGTTTCGGCATCGAATATAGAAGTGAAAAATTCTTAAGTTCCTTAAGCTTGAATTGGAGTATGTTTTATGGTTTTAGCATTGTTTGATGTGATTTGAGGTCTCGACTAAGTTCATATGATGTTGTAGAACTTGTTGGTGTATTTGGTTGAGGTCCTGGGGCCCCCGGGTGGGTTCCGGATGGTTAACGGATCAAAATTTGGTTTTAAGGAAAAATCTGAAATTTTGGCCATCTAGTGTAACCGAACCTACAGACTTAAGATCGCAGATGCGGAAACCGCAGTTGCGGTCAAGTGTACGCAGAAGAGGAAACCGCAGATGCGGTCAAGTGTCCACAAATGCGAAAAGGCCTGGACATAACGTATAAAATCGTAAGTTAACGATATTTACTCATTTTTGAGTTTTGAGTCTCTGATTTAAGCGATTCCAAAAGGGGTTTTCACGAATTTGAACTGGGTAAGTGTTCTATAATCAAGAGTGATTATATTTCCAAACTCCATGTCTATATTCATCATTTATTTCGGATTTAGATGGAAATATTAGAAGTTTTATAAAAATTTTCAAAACAAATGAAAATTTAAGATTTGAAGGTCCATTTGACATCGGAATTTGATAATTTTTGTATGGTCGGACTCGTATCGGAATGGGTGTTTGAATTGCATAAGGTTTTCTAAGATTCGAGATGTGGGCCTCACTTTTGATTTTTGAGATGAATTTTGGATTTTAATCCGAAAAATTAGTAAATTTATATGGAATTAATTAGTACGATATGTATTGAGTATATTGGTTTGTTTATGACTAGATTTGAGGATTTCGAACACGAATTCGCGAGGCAAAGGTTTATTGGAGTCAATAATTTGGTTGCAAAGTGAGGTAAGTATCGTGGTTAACCTTGACTTAAGGGAGTAGAACCCTTGAATGATTTGTTATATGAAATTCATGTGAACGACGTATAGGTGAGGTGACGAGTGTCTATACGTCATCAAATTAATTGTTTCATAATTATTTGAAATCATAAATAGTTTAAAGACATGAATTCATTATTATATTAATTATTTCTCTCATATTCCTTGCTCAATATTATGCCTTGAATCCATGCTATAATTGTTACATGTAGATTTGACTTATGTGTTTTAATTGCTACTTGACATGTAGTATATTAGAAATTACATTTCCTATATACTCCTTAATTTCCACACTTAATTGCTACTTGTCATTACTTCTCCCTAAATAATTTATAAATATTGTGTGCATTGTTGCCTAAATATTTATTACAAAATGTGGTATTTATTGGAGTATTTTATTATATCTAAGAGTTTTTCAGTTTATATTGTTGGAGCAGGTTGCACGCCGCAACGGAAATGAAAAGGTATATATTGGTGGATTGGGTTGCACGCCGCAACAGATTATATTTTAAGTTTATATTGTTGGAGCAGGTTGCACGCCGCAATGAAAATGAAAAGGAATATATTGGAGTGGGTTTCATGTCGCAACGAAAATTGATTGAAATAATAATTAGTTATGACTACCTAGTAATAGTAATTGGTTATTACATACGAGTAATAATAATTGGCTATGACTGCCGAGTTGGCTTCAACTCTTGAAATGATTTACCTGTTTTATTTCTATTATTGTTATTATTACTATTATTGCGTACATGTTAATATAGGTTAGAATCGGCACTTACTGGGTACATGAGATCGGTTGTACTCATACTACACTCTGCACTTCTTGTGCAGATGCCGGAGTTGGTCCCAACAGCGTATAGTAGATTTGCTCGGATTCAGCTATTCGCAGGAGACTTGAGGTATAACTGCATGGGTTTCACTATTCTAAAGTCCCCTTCTACTTTATTTTAGCTGTGTGCTTTCTTTCAGACAACTTAATTTTATTCAAACCTTTATTTATATTATTCTAGAAGCTCTTGCACTTGTGACACCAGTTCTGAGATGGTATTTAGACATCGCGATTATTATGGATTATTCACGTTATTTTAGATTTTATTTCCGCATTTATTTCTTTATTATTAATTAATTCAAAATTGTGTTAAAATGACTAATTATATTCTAACGTTGGCTTGCCTAGCAAGTAAAATGTTAGGCGCCCTCACGGCCCCGAAGGTCAAAATTTCGGGTCGTGACAAGTTGGTATCAGAGCACTAGGTTACTTAGGTCTCACGAGTCACGAGCAAGTTTAGTAGATTCTGAAGGATCGGTACGGAGACGTTTGCACTTATCTTCCAGAGGCTACAGAGTTTAGGAATAATTCCACTTCTTTTATTCCTTATCGTGCGGTATTGATTTAGCTTGAAACATATATCTCATATTCCTTTGTATCCAATCGTGTATGACATTGCGCACTCGGTATCAGTTGTGCGTCGATGGTTCGTGATATAGTAGATGGACTACAATGGAGCCAGAGATGCTCAAACATTGCCTCAACGTATGGTTCCGGCTGAAGATGCGGACGTATTGAGAGATCCCCCAGTGAATCATGTAGGGGTGCAACAGCCCTTGGCATTTGATTGATTTATACGAGTTGCGAAGGTTAATATTGTGGATCATCGAACGTTGTGACCTATGACTTCGCATCGAGTAAGGGAGTCCACTATCAATGGATGGATTACGGAGTCATGTGTAATATCAGTTTTGGCCTAAAATGTATATATGTGGTACTGAAAGGTTCCCTAAATATTTACACATGCTTAAGGCTTGAGATTTTGTAGAGGATAAGGTTGGGACTTGCGGTATGTCCGCCTCCTTAATAATCCTATACTTAAGTACCAAAGGAGTTAGAGAAACAACCTTAAATTTACAGAAGGTCTACTCAGCGTGGATGTCACGGTTGCGGATTTTGGGGTGCTTCGGAGGAAGTACAGTGGTTGACGAGATTCTGGACTATGTAGTTCATGCCAAGATTTATCTGTATGGAGCTCTACGTTTGTGATTGTTGTGTATAAATAGGGGTAAGGGTTACCCCAAAGAAGAATCAAATAGTATGTTAAGAAATGGGTCAGCCCAGTAGTGTTGAGTCAGCATAACAAAAGAAGAAATTGGCATTGGGAGAAATAATTCTCCACCGGTGTTCGTGGCAAGCCTATGAAGAGTGCAAACCAACCAATGCAACACCGCCCACTTGGCTCAGTTCTCAGAAACATTTTTGAAAGAGTTTATTTCCCATACTCTCTGTAATACGTGGCGGATAGGGTTTGAACGGTTGCATTAGGTCACCATGACGGTGTCAGAATATGCCATCAGGTTCAATAAGTTAGCACGTCATACTTTTACTTTGGTTCCTACAGCTAGAGAGCGAGTCCACATACTCATTAAAGGACTGAGTTATGATCGTAAAATTTTGTACCACTCGGGAGCTACTTCATTTCCACTAGTGGTAGAAATCGCCAAGATATTAGAACGTGTTCGGGGTGAGGAAAAAAGGAAACTAAGGAGACCAAGAGGTCTCGAGGTTCTGGAGGATTCAGTGGATTGTACTCAACAAGTATGAATCATTATGGTGGGGGCTCGGGCAGTCGGCCAGCCCAGTCCGCACATCGGATTACTAGAGGTGCTCCAGTAAGTTCTTTTAATGCACCACCGACATGCGTTTCCTACAATGGTCATTCCAGTTATCTGGCACAGACTCAGTATGAGCAGCTAAACCCGCAAAGGGGTTGTTATGAATGTAGTGATACTAGGCACATCATGAGAAAATTGTCCCTGGGAGAGACATATTTCATCAAAGCACTCAGGCTACGTGCCCCAATGCAGTTACTACACGACCAGTTAAGGGTGGAGGACGGACGAGTATAGGGCGTCCTAGAGGTGGAGGCCCAGCCGCTGATATATGTTTTTATGGTATGACTGAGATCGCTACATCAAATGATGTCGTTACAGTATGACCTCGATTTAATATAAAGGAATAATTTCCTTAACTTGATTCGGTTTTGAGTATCGATACAAGTCCTCTTATTGTGCTCCACTTATGAGTGAGCTTCGCCGTTCTATAATTTACTTATGTGTTTACTCCTGTTGGGAGATTCTATGGAGATAACTACTCCTATCATGCCATGTTTGTTATTAATAAGAGTTGCGAGGATAAAGGTGTCTCTCTGTTACTCATTTCGGTAAGTTTTGATGTAATTTCTGAATAATTAATTACAAAATATGAATTATATGCCCTACCGGTGTGGGGTTAATTATGTGTTGTGATTTTGTTTAACGGAGATTATTTAAATGGAGAAAATGGAAAGTTTCGATTGGCACGATGTGCGTATTACTTGTGATTCATAACTGAGGAAGAGATCTTCGCATTTTAATATAAATTGATATGTTTAAACTGGTCTACGAGTTGCGGTGGAAGTTATATAAGGACGAGATCCTTGTGATGAAAATTCTTGTGTTTAAGTTCTCCCTTGTGAAATTAAATTTGTACTATAGTATTAATAGGGAGTCATGCATGTTAGGCTTATTTGGAAATTCTTGTATGAAATTCTCTGTGCATACTTGCCAAATTCGAGTTGTAATTATTGAGTTTTAACCTACGAGGTAGGTGCCCGCCCAGGTGGTGTAAAATGTGACTCGTTAATTCGGGTAAATAATTATGAGGCTTTCATGCCTCGCATCTCGTTTTGAGTATTGTGAAGGTTGTAACGAGATTTTTGTTAACATGAAGTTAATTGACAATTCTGTAATTGATAATGAACAACTATTAAGACCAAATTGACCCATAAGGGTGCTCCGTTTAGGTGGACCGAAGAGTGTGGGGAGAGCTTTCAAAAGCTCAAGACAGGTTTAACTACAACCCCAGTATTGGTATTACTTACAGGTTCAGGGTGTTACATGGTGTATTATGATGCATCTCGTATTGGACTTGGTGCAGTAATAATGCAAGATGGCAGAGTGATTGCTTATGTATCGCGACAGTTGAAAGTCCATAAAAAGATTTATCCTGTTCATGACTTAGAATTGGCAGCCATTGTTCATCCGCTGAAGATTTGGAGGCACTACCTCTACGGCGTGTCATGTGAAGTATTCACAGATCATCATAGTCTACAGTATCTATTCATACAACAAGATCATAATTTGAGGCAGAGAAGATGGTTGGAGGTTATGAAAGACTATGATATCACCATTTTGTATCACCCTAGAAAGGCCAATGTGGTGGCCGACGCTTTGAGTAGAAAGACTGTGAGTATGGGCAGCCTTGTGTATATTCTAGTTGGTGAGAGGCCGCTAGTTGCATATGTTTAGACTTTGGCCAATCCTGTTATGAGGTTGGATGTTTCAGAGCCCCGTCGGGTTCTATCTTGTACAGTCGCTCGGTCCTTTTTATATGAGCATATCAGAGAGCGACAATATGATGATCCTAATTTGCTTGTCCTCAAGGACACGGTGCGGTACGGTGGTGCCAAGAAAGTTGCTGCGGGATATGATGGATTTTTGAGGATGCAAGGTCGTATATGTGTTCCTAATGTGGATGAGCTTCATGAATTAATTCTCGAAGAAGCCCACAGTTCCCGATAGTCTATTCATCTGGGTGCTGCCAAAATGTATCAAGATTTGCAGCAACATTATTGGTGGAGGAGAATGAAGAAGGATATAGTTGCATTTATATATCAGTGTCTGAATTGTCAGCAAGTTAAGTACGAGCATTAGAGACCTAGTAGTTTGCTTCAAAAGTTAGAACTTCCTGAGTGGAATTGGGAGCGTATCACTATGGATTTTGTTGTTGGGATACCACAGGCTCTGAGAAAGTTCGATGTAGTATGGGTCATTGTGGACAGGTTGACAAAGCCAACACATTTCATTCCAATGGCAGTTACCTATTCTTCATAGCAGTTAGCTGAAATTTACATTCGTGAGATTATCCGCTTTCTCGGTGTGCCCGTATCTATTATTTCAGATCGAGGTACGCAGTTTACCTCACACTTATGGAGGGTTGTACAGTGTGAGTTAGGCATGCGGTTTGCATTGAGTACAATATTTCATCCAGAAACATACGGACAGTCAGAGCGCACTATATAGATATTGGAAGATATGCTTCGCGTTTGTGTTATAGACTTTGGGGCTTCTTGGGATTAGTTCTTGCCACTTGCGGAGTTTTCCTATAATAATATCTACTGGTCAAGCATTCAAATGGCTCCATATGAGGCATTATACGGAAGGCGATGCCGTTCGCTAGTTGGTTGGTTTGGACCAGGAGAGGCTCGGTTGTTGGGTACCGATTCGTAGAGGATGCCTTGGATAAGGTCAAAATTATTCAGGATCGACTTCGCACAACTCAGTCTAGGTAAAAGAGTTATGCTGACCGTAAAGTTTGTGATGTTGCCTTCATGTTGGAAAAATACTATTTCTCTGGGTTTCACATATGAATGGTGTAATGAGGTTCGGAAAGAAGGGCAAGTTGAGCCCTAGGTATATAAGACCCTTTAAAATTCTTGAAAGGGTGGGCGAAGTAGCCTACATGCTTACATTACCACCAAGTTTATTAGTGGTTCATCCGGTGTTCCATATGTCTATGCTCTGGAAATATCATGGTGATCCGTCCCATGTGTTAGATTTCAGCTCAGTCCAATTGGACAGAGATTTGACATATGAAGAGGAGTCGGTAGCTATTCTAGCCCGACAGGTCCGACAGTTGAGGTCTAAGATTTATCCTTTAGTTCAGGTGCAATGGAGAGGTTAATCAATTAAGACAACTACCTGGGAGTCTGAGTCGGATATGTAGAGTAAATATCCACACCTTTTCACCAGCTTAGGTACTTTTCTAATTCCGTTCGAGGACGAACGTTTGTTTTAGAGATGTAGAATGTGATGACCCAAAAGGTCATCGTTAAATTTAATAATTATTTATGTATTATGAGACCTCAAAAAGCACTATTTATCATTTCTCGACTTGCGTGCATAGTCCATATAATGTTTCAGAAAGATTTTATATGAAAAATTGATTAAACTGTGAAATAGAGCTTTAAAACTCAATTAAGTTGACTTTGGGTAACATTTTGAGATAACGAACCTGGACAAGTGTTTTAACAACTTCGGTAGATCCGTATCATGATTTGGGACTTGGGCGTATGCCCGGAATTTAATTTGGAGGTCCCTAGCTCAAGGTATGGCCATTTTATGGAAACTAGAAATTTAAAGGCTAAAGATTTTTAAAGTTTGACCACGAATTTAACTTTTTGATATTGTGTTTGGAATTCGATTCAGGAAATTTGAATAGGTCTGTTATGTCATTTATGACTGTGCGAAATTTGAGGTCAATCGAATTGGATTTGATAGGTTTTGGCATCGAATGTAGAAGTTGAAAATTCTTAAGTTCCTTAAGCTTGAATTGGAGTATGATTCATGAATTTAGCATTGGTTGATGTGATTTGAGGTCTCGAGTAAGTTCGTATGATGTTTTAGGACTTGTTCATGTATTTGGTTGAGGTCCCGGGGGCCTCAGGTGAATTTCAGATGGTTAACGGATCAAAATTTGGACTTAAGGAAAAATCTAAAATTTTGGCCTTTTGGTGTAACCACACCTGCAGATTTTAGACTGCAGAATCGGAAACTGCAGATGCGGTCAAGTGTCCGCAGAAGCGGAAACCGCAGATGTGGTCAAGTGTCCACAAATGCGAAAAGGCCTAGACAAAAACCATAAAATCGGAAGTTAACCATTTTTACTCATTTTTGAGTTTTGAGTCTCGGATTTAAGCGATTCCAAAGGGATTTTTCATGACTTTGAATTGGGTAAGTGTTCTATAACCAAGAGTGATTATATTTCATAAATCCATGTCTATATTCATAATTTATTTCAGATTTAGATGGAAGAAATTGGAATTTTTGTAAAACTTTCCAAAAAACAAAACGAAACTTTAAGATTTGAAGGTCCATTTGACATTGGAATTTGATAATTTTTATATGGTTGGACTCGTATCGGAATGGGTGTTCGTATTTCGTAAATATTTCTAAGATTCGATATGTGGGCCCCACTTTTAATTTTTGAGATGAATTTCGAATTTTAATCCGAAAAATTAGTAAATTTATATGGAATTAATTAGTACGATATGTATTGTGAATATTGGTTTGTTTATGACTAGATTTGAGGATTTCAGACATGAATTCGCGAGGCAAAAGTTTATTGGAATCTTGAATTTGGTTGCAAAATGAGGTAAGTGTCATGGTTAACCTTGACTTAAGGGAGTAGAACCCTTGAATGATTTGTTATATGAAATTCATGTGAACGACATATAGGTGAGGTGACGAGTGTCTATACGTCATCCAATTAATTGTTTCATAATTATTTGAAAGCATAAATAGTTTTAAGACATGAATTCATTATTATATTAATTGTTTCTCTCATATTCCTTGCTCAATATTATGCCTTGAATCCATGCTATAATTGTTACATGTAGATTTGACTTATGTGATTTAATTGCTACTTGACATGTAGTATATTAGAAATTACATTTCCTATTTTCTCCTTAATTTTCACACTTAATTGCTACTTGTCATTACTTCTCCCTAAATAATTTATAATATTGTGTGCATTGTTGCCTAAACATTTCTTACAAAATGTGGTATTTATTGGAGTATTTTATTATATCTAAGAGTTTTTTAGTTTATATTGTTGGAGCGGGTTGCATGCCACAACGGGAATGAAAAAGAATATATTATGGGATCGGGTTGCACGCCGCAATAGATTATATTTTAAGTTTATATTGTTGGAGCAGGTTGCACGCCGCAGTGGAAATGAAAAGGAATATATTGGGAGATCGGGTTGCACGTCGCAACAAATTATATATTTGAAGAATTATATTGTTGGAGTGGGTTTCACGCCACAACGAAAATTGATTGAAATAATAATTGGTTATGACTTCCTAGTAATAGTAATTAGTTATTACATCCGAGTAATAATAATTGGCTATGACTGCCGAGTTGGCTTCAACTGTTGAAATGATTTACCTATTTTATTTCTATTATTGTTGTTATTATTATTATTGTGTACATGTTAATGTAGGTTAGGCTCGGCACTTACTGGGTACATGGGATCGGTTGTACTCATACTACATTCTGCACTTTTTGTGCAGATACCGGAGTTGGTCCCAACGACGTATAGTAGATTTGCTTGGATTCATCTATTCGCAGGAGACTTGAGGTATAACAGCATGGCGTTTGCTGTTCTAAAGCCCCCTTCTACTTTATTTTAGTTGTGTGCTTTCTTTCAGATAACTTAATTTTATTCAGACCCTTATTTATTTTATTCTAGAAGCTCTTGCACTTGTGATACTAGTTCTGGGATGGCATTTCGACATTGCGATTATTATGGATTATTCACTTTATTTTAGACTTTATTTACGCATTTATTTATTTGTTATTAATTAATTCAAAATTATGTTAAAATGACTAATTATATTCTAACTTTGGCTTGCCTAGCAAGTGAAATGTTAGGCGCCCTCACGGCCCCGAAGGTCGGAATTTTGGGTCGTGACAAGTTGGTATCAGAGCACTAGGTTACCTAGGTCTCATGAGTCACAAGCAAGTTTAGTAGATTCTGTAGGATCGGTACAGAGACGTCTGCACTTATCTTCCAGAGGCTACAGAGTTTAGGAATAATTCCACTTCTTTCATTCCTTATCGTGCGATACTGATTTAGCTCGAAACAATTTCTCATATTCCTTTGTATCCTCTCGTGTATGACATTGCGCACTCGGTATTAGTTGTGCCTCGACGGTTCGTGATATCGCAGATGGACTACAATGGAGCCAGAGATGCTCAAACATTGCCTCAACGTATGGTTCTAACTGAAGATGCGGACGTATTGAGAGATCACCCAGTGAATCATGTGGGGGGTGAAACAGACCTTGCCATTTAATTTATGTATACGAGTTGCAAAGGTTAATATTATGGATCATCGGACGTTGTGACCTATGACTTCGCATCGAGTGAGGGAGTCTACTATCAATGGATGGATTACGGAGTCATGTGTAATATCAATTTTGGCCTGAAATGTATATATGTGATACTGAAAGGTTCCCCAAATATTTACACATGTTTAAGGCTTGAGATTTTGTAGAGGATAAGGTTGGGACTTGCGGTATGTCCGCCTCTTTAATAATCCTATACTTCAGTACCAAAGGAGTTAAAGAAACAACCTTAAATTTACAGAAGGTCTACTCAACGTGGATGTCACGGTTGCATATTTTGGGGTGCTTCGGAGGAAGTGAAGTGGTTGACGAGATTTGGTACTTTGTGGTTCATGCCAAGGTTTGTCTGTATGGAGCTCTACTTTTATGATTGTTGTGTATAAATAGGGGTAAGGGTTACCCCAAAGAAGAATAGAAGAGTATGTTAAGAAATGGGTCAGCTCAGTAGTGTTGAGTCAGCATAACAAATGAAGATATTGGCATTGGGAGAAAGAATTCTCCACCGGTGTTTGTGGCAAGCCTATGAAGAGAGCAGACCAACCAATGCAACACCGCCCACTTGGCTCAGTTCTCAAAAACATTTTTGAAAGAGTTTGTTTCCCGTACTCTCTGTAATATGTGGCGGATAGGGTTTGAACGGTTGCATTAGGTCATCATGACGGTGTCAGAATATGTCCTCAGGTTCAATAAGTTAGCTGGTCATACTTCTACTTTGGTTCCTACAGCTAGAAAGTGAGTCCACAGACTCATTAAAGGAATCAATTATGATCATAAAATTTTGTACGACTCGGGAGCTAATCATTTCCACTAGTGGTAGGAATGGCCAAGATATTAGAACGTGTTCGGGGTGAGGAAAAAAAGAAACTAAGGAGACCAAGAGGTCTCGAGGTTCTGGAGGATTCAATGGATTCTACTCTACAAGTATGAATCATTATGATAGGGTCTCGGGCAGTCGGCCAGCCCAGTCCGTACATCGTATTACTCGGGGTGCTCCAGTAAGTTCTTTTAATGCACCACCGACATGAGTTTCCTACAATGGTCATTCCAGTTATCTGGCACATACTCAGTATGAGCAGCCAAACCCGCAAAGGGGTTGTTATGAATGTAGTGATACTAGGCACATCATGAGAAAAGTGTCCCTAGGAGAGACATATTTCATCAAAGCACTCAGGCTACGTGCCCCATTGCAGTTACTACACGACCAGTTAAGGGTGGAGGACGGACATGTATAGGGCGTCCTAGAGGTGGAGGCCCAGGCACTGATATATGTTTTTATGGTATGGCTGAGATCGCTACATCAAATGATGTCGTTACAGTATGACCTCGATTTAATATAAAGGAATAATTTCCTTAACTTGATTCGGTTTTGAGTATCGATACAAGTCCTCTTATTGTGCTCCACTTATGAGTGAGCTTCGCAGTTCTATAATTTACTTATGTGTTTACTCCTGTTGGGAGATTCTATGGAGATAACTACTCCTATCATGCCATGTTTGTTACTAATAAGAGTTGCAAGGATAAAGGTGTCTCTCTGTTACTCATTTCGGTAAGTTTTGATGTAATTTCTGAATAATTAATTACAAAATATGAATTATATGCCCTACCAGTGTGGGGTTAATTATGTGTTGTGATTTTGTTTAACGGAGATTATTTAAATGGAGAAAATGGAAAGTTTTGATTGGCACGATGTGCGTATTACTTGTGATTCATAACTGAGGAAGAGATCTTCGCATTTTAATATAAATTGATATGTTTAAACTGGTCTACGAGCTGCGGTGGAAGTTATATAAGGACGAGATCCTTGTGATAAAAATTCTTGTGTTTAAGTTCTCACTTGTGAAATTAAATTTGTACTATAGTACTAATAGGGAGTCATGCATGTTAGGCTTATTTGAAAATTCTTGTATGAAATTCTCTGTGCATACTTGCCAAATTCGAGTTGTAATTATTGAGTTTTAACCTACGAGGTAGGTGCCCGCCCAGGTGGTGTAAAATGTGACTCGTTAATTCGGGTAAATAATTATGAGATTTACATGCCTCATATCTCGTTATCAATATTGTGAAGTTTGAAACGAGATTTTTGTTAACATAAAGTTAATTAACGATTCTGTAATTGATAATGAACAACTATTAAGACTACATTGACCCATAAGGGTGCTCCGTTCAGGTGGACCGAAAAGTGTGAGGAGAGCTTTCAAAAGCTCAAGACAGCTTTGACTACAGCCCCAGTATTGGGATTACTTACAGGTTCGGGGTCTTACACGGTGTATTGTGATGCATCTCATATTGGACTTGGTGTAGTAATAATGCAAGATGGCAGAGTGATTGCTTATGTATCCCGACAGTTAAAAGTCCATAAGAAGAATTATCATGTTCATGACTTAGAATTGGCAGCCATTGTTCATGCGCTAAAGATTTGGAGGCACTACCTCTACGGCGTGTCATGTGAAGTATTCACAGATCATCGTAGTCTACATTATCTATTCATACAACAAGATCTTAATTTGAGGTAGAGAAGATGGTTGGAGTTGTTGAAAGACTATGATATCACCATTTTGTATCACCTTGAAAAGGACAATGTAGTGGCCGATGCTTTGAGTAGAAAGGCTGTTAGTATGGGCAGCTTTGTGTATATTCCAGTTAGTGAGAGTCCGCTAGTTGCATATGTTTAGACTTTGGCCAATCCGTTTGGTAGGTTAGATGTTTCAGAGCCCAGTCGGGTTCTATCTTGTACAGTCGTTCGGTCTTCTTTATATGAGCATAGCAGAGAGCGACAATATGATGATCCTAATTTGCTTGTCCTCAAGGACACGGTGCGGTACGGTGGTGCCAAGCAAGTTGCTGCGGGAGATGATGGAGTTATGCGGATGCAGGGTCGTATATGTGTTCCTAATGTGGATGGCCTTCGTGAATTAATTCTTGAAGAAGCCCTCTGTTCCCGGTATTCTATTCATCCCGGTGCTGCCAAAATGTATCAAGATTTGCGGCAACATTATTGGTGGAGGAGAATGAAGAAGGATATAGTTGCATTTATAGCTCGGTGTCTTAATTGTCAGCAAGTTAAGTACGAGCATTAGAGACCTAGTAATTTGCTTCAAAAGTTAGAAATTCCTGAGTGGAAGTGGGAGCGTATCACTATGGATTTTGTTATTGGGATACCACGGACTCAGAGAAAGTTCGATGCAGTATGGGTTATTGTGGACAGGTTGACAAAGTCATCACATTTCATTCCCATGGCAGTTACCTATTCTTCATAGCGGTTAGCTGAAATTTACATTCGTGAGATTATCCGTCTTCTCAGTGTGCCCTTATCTATTATTTCAGATCGAGGTACGCAGTTTACCTCGCACTTATGGAGGGATATACAGTGTGAGTTAGGCATGCGGGTTGCATTGAGTACAATATTTCATCCACAGACAGACGGACAGTCAGAGCGCATTATACAGATATTGGAATATATGCTCTGCGCTTGTGTTATAGACTTTGGGGGTTCTTGGGATTAGTTCTTGCCACTTGAGAAGTTTTCCTATAATAATATCTACTAGTCAAGCATTCAAATGGCTCCATATGAGGCATTATGCGGAAGGCGATATCGTTCGCTAGTTGGCTGGTTTGGACCGGGAGAGGCTCGGTTGTTGGGTACCGATTCGTAGAGGATGCCTTGGATAAGGTCAAAATTATTCAGGATCGACTTCGCACAGCTCAGTCTAGGCAAAAGAGTTATGTTGGCCGTAAAGTTCGTGATGTTGCCTTCATGGTTGGAGAAAGACTATTTCTCTGGGTTTCACCTATGAATGGTGTAATGAGGTTCGAAAAGAAGGGCAAGTTGAGCCCTAGGTATATAGGACCCTTTGAAATTATTGAAAGGGTGGGCGAAGTAGCCCACATGCTTACATTACCACCAAGTTTATTAGTGGTTCATCTGGTGTTCCATATGTCTATGCTCTGGAAATATCATGGTGATCCGTCCCATGTGTTAGATTTCAGCTCAGTCCAATTGGACAGAGATTTGACATATGAAGAGGAGTCGGTAGCTATTCTAGCCCGACAGGTCCGACAGTTGAGGTCTAAGAGTTATCCTTCAGTTCGGGTGTAATAGAGAGGTCAATCAATCAATACAACTACCTGGGAGTCTGAGTCGGACATGCAGAGTAAATATCCACACCTTTTCACCAGCTTAGGTACTTTTCTAATTCTGTTCGAGGACGAACGTTTGTTTTAGAGGTGGAGAATGTGATGACCCAAAAGGTCATCTTTAAATTTAATAATTATTTATGTGTTATGAGACCTCAAAAAGTACTATTTATCATTCCTCGACTTGCGTGCATAGTCCACATAATATTTCAGTAAGTTTTTATATGAAACATTAATTAAACTGTGAAACTAAGCTTTAAAACTCAATTAAGTTGACTTTGGTTAATATTTTGAGATAAAAAAACCTGGATCACTATTTTAATAGCTTCGGTAGATCCGTATCATGATTTGGGACTTGGGCGTATGCCCGGAATTTAATTTGGAGGTCCCTAGCTCAAGTTATGGCCATTTCACGGAAACTAGAAATTTAAAGGCTAGAGATTTTCAAAGTTTGACCACAAATTTAACTTTTTGATATTGTGGTTGGAATCCGATTCTGGAAATTGGAATAGGTCTGTTATATCATTTATGACTTGTGTGCAAAATTTGAGGACAATCGAACTGGATTTGATAGGTTTCGGCATCGAATGTAGAAGTTAAAAATTCTTAAGTTCCTTAAGCTTCAATTGGAGTATGATTCATGAATTTAGCATTGTTTGATGTGATTTGAGGTCTCAACTAAGTTTGTATGATATTTTAGGACTTGTTGGTATATTTGGTTGAGGTCCCGGGGGCCTCAGGTAGATTCCGAATGGTTAACAGATCAAAATTTGAACTTAAGGAAAAATCTAAAATTTTGGCCTTTTGGTGTAACAAGACCTGCGGATTTTAGACCACAGAATCAGAAATCGCAGATGCGGTCAAGTGTCCGCAAATGCGAAAAGACCTAGACAGAACCCATAAAATCGGAAGTTAACCATTTTTACTCATTTGTGAGTTTTGAGTCTCGGATTTAAGCGATTCAAAAGGGAATTTTCACGACTTTGAATTGGATGAGTGTTCTATAACCAAGAGTGATTATGTTTTATAAATCCATGTTTATATTCATCATTTATTTCGGATTTAGATGGAAGAAATTGGAATTTTTGTAAAACTTTCCAAAAAAACAAAAAATTTAACATTTGAAGGTCCATTTGATATCGGAATTTGATAATTTTTATATGGTTGGACTCGTTTCGGAATGGGTGTTTGTATTTCGTAAGTTTTTCTGAGATTCGAAATGTGGGCCCCATTGTTTATTTTTTAGATGAATTTCGACTTTTAATCAGAAAAATTAGTAAATTTATATGGAATTAATTAGTACAATATGTATTGAGAATATTGATTTGTTTATGACTAGATTTGAGGATTTCAGACACGAATTCGCGAGGCAAAGGTTTATTGGAATCTTGCATTTTGTTGCAAATTGAGGTAAGTATCTTGGTTAACCTTGACTTAAGGGAGTAGAACCCTTGAATGATTTGTTATATGAAATTCATGTGAACGACGTATAGGTGAGGTGACGAGTGTCTATACGTCATCAAATTAATTGTTTCATAATTATTTGAAATCATAAATAGTTTTAAGGCATGAATTTATTATTATATTAATTGTTTCTCTCATATTCCTTGCTCAATATTATGCCTTGAATCCATGCTATAGTTGTTACATGTAGATTTGACTTACGTGATTTAATTGCTACTTGACATGTAGTATATTAGAAATTACATTTCCTATTTTCTCCTTAATTTCCACACTTAATTGCTACTTGCCATTACTTCTTCCTAAATAATTTATAAATATTGTGTGCATTGTTGCCTAAACATTTCTTACTAAATGTGGTATTTATTGGAGTATTCTATTATATCTAAGAGTTTTTTAGTTTATATTGTTGGAGCGGGTTTCACGCCGCAACGGAAATGAAAAGGAATATATAGGGAGATCGGGTTGCACGCTGCAACAGATTATATTTTAAGTTTATATTGTTGGAGCAGGTTGCACACCGCAATGGAAATGAAAAGGAATATATTGAGGGATCGGGTTGTACGTCGCAACAGATTATATATTTGAAGAATTATATTGTTGGAGTGGGTTTCACACCGCAACGGAAATTGATTGAAATAATAATTGGTTATGACTTCCTAGTAATAGTAATTGGTTATTACATCCGAGTAATAATAATTGGCTATGACTGCCGAGTTAGCTTCAACTGTTAAAATGATTTACCTGTTTTATTTCTATTATTGTTGTTATTACTATTATTGTGTACATATTAATGTAGGTTAGGCTCGGCACTTACTGGGTACATGCGATCGGTTGTACTCATACTACACTCTGCACTTCTTGTGCAGATACCGGAGTTGGTCCCAGCGGCGTATAGTAGATTTTCTCGGATTCAGCTATTCGCAGGAGACTTGAGGTATAACTGCACGGCGTTCGCTGTTCTAAAGTCCCCTTCTACTTTATTTTAGCTGTGTGCTTTCTTTTAGAAAATTTAATTTTATTCAGACCCCTTTTTATATTATTCTAGAAGCTCTTGCACTTGTGACACCAGTTCTGGGATGGTATTTAGATATCGCGATTATTATGGATTATTAACTTTATTTTAGACTTTATTTCCGCATTTATTTCTTTGTTATTAATTAATTCAAAATTATGTTAAAGTGACTAATTGTATTCTAACGTTGGCTTGCCTAGCAAGTGAAATGTTAGGCGCCTTCACGACCCCGAAGGTCGGAATTTCAGGTCGAGACAAGTTGGTATCAGAGCACTAGGTTACCTAGGTCTCACGAGTCACGAGCAAGTTTAGTAGATTCTAAAGGATCGGTACGGAGACGTCTGCACTTATCTTCCAGAGACTACAAAGTTTAGGAATAATTCCACTTCTTTCATTCCTTATCGTGCGGTATTGATTTAGCTTGAAACATATATCTCATATTCCTTTGTATCCACTCGTGTATGACATTGCGCACTCGGTATTAGTTATGCATCGACGGTTCGTGATATCGCAGATGCACTACAAGGGAGCCAGAGATGCTCAAACATTGCCTCAACGTATGGTTCCGACTGAAGATGCAGACGTATTGGGAGATCACCCAGTGAATCATGTGGGGGGTGCAATGGACCTTGGCATCTGATTGATTTATACGAGTTGCGAAGGTTAATATTGTGGATCATCGAACGTTGTGACCTATGACTTCGCGTCGAGTGAGGGAGTCCACTATCAATGGATAGATTACAGAGTCATGTGTAATATCAATTTTGGCCTGAAATGTATATATGTGGTACTGAAAGGTTTCCCAAATATTTACACATGTTTAAGGTTTGAGATTTTGTAGAGGATAAGGTTGGGACTTGCGATATGTCCGCCTCCTTAATAATCCTATACTTCAGTACCAAAGGAGTTAGAGAAACAACCTTAAATTTACAGAAGGTCTACTCAGCGTGGATGTCACGGTTGCGGATGTTTGGGTGCTTCGGAGGAAGTACAGTGGTTGACGAGATTCTGGACTATGTGGTTCGTGCCAAGATTTGTCTGTATAGAGCTCTACTTTTGTGATTATTGTGTATAAATAGGGGTAAGGGTTAGCCCAAAGAAGAATCGAAGAGTATGTTAAGAAATGGGTCAGCTCAGCAGTGTTGAGTCAGCATAACAAAAGAAAAAATTGGAATTGGGAGATATAATTCTCCACCGGTGTTCATGGCAAGCCTATGAAGAGCGCAGACCAACCAATGCAACACCGCCCACTTGGCTCAGTTCTCAGAAATATGTTTGAAAGAGTTTGTTTCCCTTACTCTCTATAATACGTGCGCATAGGGTTTAAACGGTTGCATTAGGTCACCATGACGGTGTCAGAATATGCCATAAGGTTCAATAAGTTAGCCCGTCATACTTCTACTTTGGTTCCTACAGCTAGAGAGCGAGTCCACATACTCATTAAAGGACTCAATTATGATCGTAAAGTTTTGTACGACTCGGGAGCTACTTCATTTCCACTAGTGGTAGAAATTGTCAAGATATTAGAACGTGTTCAGGGTGAGGAAAAAAGGAAACTAAGGACACCAAGAGGTCTCGAGGTTCTGGAGGATTCAGTGGATTCTACTCTACAAGTATGAATCATTATGGTAGGGGCTCGGGAATTCGGCCAGCCCAGTCCGCACATCGTATTACTCGGGGTGCTCCAGTAAGTTCTTTTAATGCACCACAGACATGAGTTTCCTACAATGGTCATTCCAGTTATCTGGCACAGACTCAGTATGAGCGGTCAAACCCGCAAAGGGGTTGTAATGAATGCAGTGATACTAGGCACTTCATGAGAAAATTGTCCATGTGAGAGACATATTTCATCAAAGCACTCAGGCTACGTGCCCCACTGCAGTTACTATACGACCAGTTAAGGGTGGAGGACGGAGGGGTATATGGTGTCCTAGAGATGGAGGCCCAGCCATTGATATTTGTTTTTTATGGTATGGCTGAGATCGCTACATCAAATGATATCGTTACAGGTATGACCTCGATTTAATATAAAGGAATAATTTCCTTAACTTGATTCGGTTTTGAGTATCGAGACAAGTCCTCTTATTGTGCTCTACTTATGAGTGAGGTTCGTAGTCCTCTTATTGTGCTCCACTTATCGAGACAAAATATGAATTATATGTCCTACCGGTGTGGGGTTAATTATGTGTTGTGATTGTTTTTAACGGAGATTATTTAAAAGGAGAAAATGGAAAGTTTTGATTGGCACGATGTGCGTATTACTTGTGATTCATAACTGAGGAAGAGATCTTCGCATTTTAATATAAATTGATATGTTTAAACTGGTCTACGAGTTGCGGTGGAAGTTATATAAGGACGAGATCCTTGTGATGAAAATTCTTGTGTTTAAGTTCTCCCTTGTGAAATTAAATTTGTACTATAGTACTAATAGGGAGTCATGCATGTTAGGCTTAATTGAAAATTCTTATATGAAATTCTCTGTGCATACTTGCCAAATTCGAGTTGTAATTATTGAGTTTTAACCTACGAGGTAGGTGCCCGCCCAGGTGGTGTAAAATGTGACTCGTTAATTCTGGTAAATAATTATGAGGTTTTCATGCCTCGTGTCTCATTATCAGTATTGTGAAGGTTGAAACGAGATTTTTGTTAACATGAAGTTAATTGACGATTCTGTAATTGATTATGAACAACTATTAAGTCTAAATTGACCCATAAGGGTGCTCCGTTCAGGTGGACCGAAAAGTGTGAGGAGAGCTTTCAAAAGCTCAAGACAGCTTTGACTACAGCCCCAATATTGCTATTACTTATAGGTTCGAGGTCTTACACGGTGTATTGTGATTCATCTAATATTGGACTTGGTGCAGTAATAATGCAAGATGGCAGAGTGATTGCTTATGTATCGCGACAGTTGAAAGTCCATAAGAAGAATTATCTTGATCATGACTTAGAATTGGCAGCCATTGTTCATGCGTTGAAGATTTGGAGGCACTACCTCTACGACGTGTCATGTGAAGTATTAACAGATCATCGTAGTCTACAGTATCTATTCATACAACAAGATCTTAATTTGAGGCAGAGAAGATGGTTGGAGTTGTTGAAAGACTATGATATCACCATTTTGTGTCACCCTGGAAAGGCCAATGTGGTGGCCGATACTTTGAGTAGAAAGACTGTTAGTATGGGCAGCCTTGTGTATATTCCAGTTGGTGAGAGGCTGCTAGTTGCATATATTTAGACTTTGGCCAATCCGTTTGTTTGGTTGGATGTTTCAGAGCCCAGTCGGGTTCTATCTTGTACAGTCTCTCGGTCTTCTTTATATGAGCATATCAGAGAGCGACAATATGATGATCCTAATTTGCTTGTCCTCAAGGACGCGATGCGGTACGGTGGTGCCAAGCAAGTTGCTGTGGGAGATAATGGAGTTTTGTGGATGCAAGGTCGTATATGTGTTCCTAATATGGATAGGCTTCGTAAATTAATTCTTGAAGAAGCCCACAGTTCCCGGTATTCTTTTTATCCGGGTGCTGCCAAAATGTATCAAGATTTGAGGCAACATTATTGGTGGAGGAGAATGAAGAAGGATATCGTTGCATTTATAGCTCGGTGTCTGAATTGTCAGCAAGTTAAGTACGAGCATCAGAGACCTAGTAGTTTGCTTCAAAAGTTTGAAATTCCTGAGTGGAAGTGGTAGCAAAGGTTTGAGTATTTCAGATACGAATTTACGAGGCAAAGGGTTATTGGAATCTTGAATTTGGTTGCAAAGCGAGGTAAGTATCGTGGTTAACCTTGACTTAAGGGAGTAGAACCCTTGAATGATTTGTTATATGAAATTCATGTGAATAACGTATAGGCGAGGTGACGAGTGTCTATACGTCATCAAATTCATTGTTGCATAATTATTTGAAATTATAAATTGTTTTAAGACATGAATTAATTATTATATTAATTATTTCTCTCATATTCCTTGCGCAATATTATGCCTTGAATCAATGCTATAATTGTTATATGTTTATCTGATTTATGTGATTTAATTGCTACTTGACATGTAGTATATTAGAAATTAAATTGCCTATTTTCTCCTTGATTTCCACTATTAATTGCTACTTATCCCTAAATAATTTATAACTATTGCGTGCATTGCTGCCTAATAATTTCTTACTGAATGTGGTATTTATTGGAGTATTTAATTATATTTAAGAGTTTTTAAGTTTATATTGTTGGAGCGGATTGCACGCCGCAACGGAAATGAAAAGGAATATATTAGGGGATCGGGTTGTACGCCGCAATAGATGATATATTTGAAGAATTATATTATTGGAGTGGGTTGCACGCTACAACGAAAATTGATTGAAATAATAATTGGTTATGACTACCGAGTAATTATAATTGGTTATGACTGCCGAGTAATAATAATTGGTTATGACTGCCGAGTAATAATAATTTTCTATGACTACCGAGTTGGCTTCAACTGTTGAAATGAGTTATCTGTTTTATTTCTATTATTTTTGTTATTACTATTATTACATATATGTTAATGTAAGTAACCTGCCTTAGCTTTGTCACTACTTCGTCGAGGTTAGGCTCAACACTTACTGGGTACATGAGGTCGGTTGTACTCATACTACACTCTGCACTTCTTGTGCAGATACCGGAGTTTGTCCCAACGGCGTATAATAGATTGCTCGGATTCAGCTATTCGCATGAGACTTGAGGTATAACTGCATGGTGTTCGCTGTTCTAAAGTCTCCTTCTATTTTATTTTAGCCATGTGCTTTCTTTCAAACAATTTAATTTTATTCAAACCCTTATTTGTATTATTCTACAAGCTCGTGCATTTGTAACACTAATTCTGGGATGGTATTTAGACATCGCAATTATTATGGATTATTCACTTTATTTCAGACTTTATTTCTGCATTTGTTTCTTTGTTATTAATTAATTCAAAATTGTGTTAAAATGATCAATTATATTCTAATGTTAGCTTGCCTAGAAAGTGAAATGTTAGGCACCATCACGGTCCCGAAAGTCGAAATTTTGGGTCGTGACAAGGAACTCCTTGATAAAGGGTTTATTAGGCCTAGTGTTTCACCTTGGGATGTATCGGTTTTGTTTGTGAAAACAAAATATGGTACTATGTGGATGTGCATTGATTACAGATAACTGAACAAAGTTACAATCAAGAACAAATATCCTTTGCCACGTATTGATGATTTATTTGATCAACTTCAGGGAGCGAGGGTATTCTCCAAAATTGGTTTTCGATCGGGTTATCACCAATTGAAAATTCGGGATTCGGATATTCGAAAGATGACATTTAGGACCCGCTATGGTCATTATAAATTTTTTGTGATGTATTTTGGGATTACCAATGCCCCAACAACATTTATGCACTTGATGAATAGCGTATTCGAGCCGTATCTTGGATCATTTGTAGTGGTATTTATTGATGATATCCTGGTGTACTCATATAGCTAGGAGGAGCATACACAACACTTGGGTATTGTACTACAAAGACTGAGAAAGGAAAAACTTTATGCCAAATTTTCTAAGTGTGAGTTCTAGCTCAGTTCAGTGGCATTCTTGGGACACATAGTGTCCAATGAAGTAATTAAGGCGAATCCGAAGAAAATAGAGGCAGCCTAGGCCATCTTCAGCAACTGAGATTTAGACTTCTCTCGGCTTGGTCGGTTATTATCGTTGCTTTGTGGAGGTTTTCTCGTCTATTGCATCGCCTCTGAATAAATTGACCAGAAAGGTGATCCGTTCAGGTGGTCAGTTGAGTGTGAAGAGAGCTTTCAGAAGCTCAAGATGGCTTTGACTACAACCCCAGTATTGGTGTTGCCTGCAACTTCAGGGTCTTATACTGTGTATTGTGATGCATCGCGTATAGGTCTCGGCGCAGTGCTGATGCAAGACGGTAGAGTGATTGCCTATGCGTCCAGACGGTTAAAGGTACATGAGAAGAATTATCCGGTCCACGACCTTGAGTTAGCAGCTATTGTTCACGCGATGAATGTTTGGTGACATTATTTGTACGGTGTCCATTGTGAGCTTTATACCGATCACTAGAGTCAAAAACATCTATTTAAATAGAAGGATCTAAATTTGCGGCAGCGGAGGTGGTTGGAATTGCGTAAGGATTATGACATCACCATTCTCTATCATCCCGAAAAGGCCAATGTGGTGGTCAATGCCTTGAGTCATAAGGCGGAGAGTTTGGGCAGTTTAATATACTTTCCGGTAGAAGAGAGGCCTTTAGCCTTGGGTGTTCGGACTTTGGCTAACCAGTTTGTTAGATTGGATGTTTTGGAGCCGAATCGAGTTTTGGCTTGTGTGATTTCTCAGTCTTCTCTTTATGATCGTATCATAGAACGTCAGTATGATGACCCTCATTTGCTTGTCCTTAAGGATATGGTTCAACACGGTGATGCCAATGAAGTCACTATTGGGGATGATGGCGTATTGCGAATGCAGGATAGGCTATGTGTGCCTAATGTAGATGGGTTGCGTGAGTTAATTCTCCAGGAAGCTCACAATTCGCGGTACTCCATTCATCCAGGTGTCGCGAAGATGTATCAGAATTTGAGGCAGCACTATTGATGGAGGCGAATGAAGAAAGATATAGTTGGGTTTGTAGCTCGATGTTTAAATTGTCAACAGGTAAAGTACGAACATCAGAGACTAGGAGGATTGCTTTAGAGACTTGAAATTCCGGAGTGGAAATGGGAGCGTATTACCATGGATTTCGTAGTTGGGCTTCCACGGACCTTGAGGAAGTTTGATGTTGTTTGGGTGATTGTGGATCGGTTGACCAAATCCACGCATTTTATTCTAGTTGGTACTAATTATTCTTCGGAGCGGTTGGCTGAGATTTATATTCGCGAGATTGTTCGCCTACACGGTGTGCCAATGTCCATCATTTCAGATCGGGGCACGCAATTTATATCACAGTTTTGGAGAGCAGTGCAACGAGAATTGGGCACACAAGTTCAGTTAAGTACAACATTTCACCCTTAGACGGATGGACAGTACGAGCACACTATTCAGATATTGGAGGATATGATACGCGATTGTGTCATTGATTTGGGGGGTTCTTGGGATCAATTTCTGCCACTCACGGAGTTTGCCTACAATAATAGCTACTAATTGAGCATTCAGATGGCTCCGTATGAGGCTTTATATAGGAGACAATGTCGATCTCCGATGGGTTGGTTTGAGCCGGGTGAGGCTAGGCTATTGGGTACTGACTTGGTTCAGGATGCTTTAGAGAAGGTTAAAATTATTCAGGAGCGGCTTCGCACGACGCAATCTAGACAGAAGAGTTATGTAGACAGGATGGTCTGTGATATTGATTACATGGTTGGGGACAAGGTTTTGCTCGAGATTTTACCCATGAAGGGTGTGTTGAGGTTCGAGAAGAAGGGCAAGTTGAGCCCTCGGTATATCGGGCCTTTTGAGGCACTTAAGAAGATTGGAGAGATGGGTTATGAACTTGCTTTTCCACCTAGTCTATCAGGTGTTCATCCAGTGTTCCATGTATCCATGCTCCGAAAGTACGTCGGGGATCCGTCTCATATATTGGATTTCAGTACAGTGCAGCTGGATGTTAAATTGACTTATGATGTGGAGCCAATGACTATTTTAGACCGGCATGCTCGAAAGTTGAGGTCAAAGAACATAGCATCAGTGAAGGTACAATGGAGAGGCCATCCAGTCGGAGAAGCTACTTGGGAGATTGAGCAGGAGATACAGAGCAAATATCCATACCTATTTGAGACTCCAGGTATGATTCTAAACCCGTTCGAGAACGAACGTTTGTTTAAGAGGGGGAGAATGTAATGACCCGGTCGATGGTTTGAGTATTATAACCCAGTTCCCCCTTTACTGCTCAAGTTATGCTTTACAGTTATTTTATGACTTACCAGGTTAGTTGGTTCGGGCCCGGAAGGATTTCAGAGTGAAATGAGACACTTAGAGCCTTCTTGGACATAAAATAGTTTTTCCTTTTTTCCAAAAATAATTCACTTTTTTCCGAAATGAGCGTTTGTTCATAAACTTTCCAATTTTCACTTGAAGATGCATTTTGGAAATTTTCAAAAATTTGAAAAACTCCAAAACGTTGTTTTCAAAATTTTCACTCAAATCACTCACAAAACTTCAAAAATAACCCAAAATTATATTCATGTCCAAACACAACTCTAAATTTCAAATACCATTTTTACTTGAAATTTGTTTTCCCATATTTTGGAATTTTACAATGCTTATGTCCAAATGCCCACTAGTCTCATAATTGAAAATTTAAGTTGAAAAAATTGATCAGATGTTGACTTATGTGTAAACAACCTTGTATTTGAATTTTGATAATTCCAATAGCTCTGTATGGTGATTTTTGGACTTAGGAGCGTGTCCGGAAAATTGTTTGGAGGTCCGTAGTGGAATTAGGCTTGATATGGCGAAAGTCGAATTTTTGAAAAGTTTGACCGGGAGTTGACTTTTTGATATCGGGGTCAGAATCCGATTCTGGAAATTTGAATAGGTCAGTTATGTCATTTATGACTTGTGTGCAAAATTTGAGGTCAATCGGACGTGATTTGATAGGTTCCGATATCATTTGTAGAAAATGGAAGTTTCAAAGTTCATTAGGCTTGAATCTATGTGTGATTCGTGTTTTTTGTGTTATTTGATGTTATTTGAAGACTCAACTAAGTTCATATGATATTGTAGGACTTGTTGGTATATTTGGTTGAGGTCCCGGGGGTCTCGGGTGAGTTTCGGGTGGTTAACGGATCAAATTCAGACTTAGAAGAAAGCTGAGGTTTTTGCCTTCTGGTGCAACCGCACCTGTAGAACTTGGCTCGCAAGTGCGAGCTCGAAGAAGCGCTATGGGAATCGCAGGTGCACAAGGTCCGCAGAGGCGAATGGAAACTCGCAGAAGCGAGTCCGCAGAAGCGACTCAAAAGTCGTAGAATCAGAGGTGAGGGGAGTTGGGCAAGACCGCAGAAGCGGACAGCTTCTTCGCAGAAGCGTAATTAGCCGCAGAAGCGGCAGATTGGTCGCAGAAGTGGCAGATTGGTCGCAAAAGTGGCTTAATGAGTCGTAGGTGTGAAAGCACAGGGCAGTTAAAATAAGATTTTTGAGGTAAAAATCGGGGATTAGAAAATAAGATTTGAGGATTTGGAGGTCGAGTTGAGGTCGTATTTTGGTAAAATTGGTATGGTTAGACTCATGGTTGAATGGGCTTTCGGATTTTGTAACGTTTGTCAGGTTCCGAGATGTGGGCCCCACAGGAGAATTTTGGGTGCAATTTCAGATTTTGTTGGAAAATCGATATTTTCATATAACATTGATTCCTATAATTTGCATTGACTGAATCGAATTAATTGTGGCTAGATACGAGGCTTTCGGAGACAATTATCATGGCAAGGTCATAGCGGAATAAAGAATTACACGGTTCGAGGTAAGTAACAGTTCTAAATTTGGTCCTGAGGGTATGAAACCCCGGATTATGTGTTATGTGATTGGTTTTGAGGTGACGCATATGCTAGGTGACGGGCGTGTGGGCGTGCACCGTAGGAATTGTGACTTGATCAAATTCCATGGAATTGTGTAGTTGAATAATCTGTTGATATCCGTACATTCTCTACGTGTTAGAGAAAATTTAGCTGAGACTCGTATTAAAAATCATGCTTAGACATCTGATGTTATTATTGGTACCCACTGGGGTCATTTTTGTGGTTGAATTATATGTTCAAATTGTAATTTCATACTCAGTTATGTCCATTCATTTCATATCATATCTCAGTGTCTGTTGTTATTTATTGATACATCATATTATTATTTTTGGGCTGATTTTCATGACATCTTGAGCCTGAGAGACTGGAGAGGTTGATGACTGAGTGAGGCCGATTGCCTAATTGTGAGGATGTTTATGGGATCGAGCTACGTGCCGCAGCATGTTTCATTGTTATATGCCATGATTGGCTTGATATAGCGCTTGGGATAAAGGAGCCCCTCCGGAGTCTGTACACACCCCCAGTGAGCGCAGGTACCTACTGAGTGCAAGTGCCGAGTGTTGAGTGATTGAGAGGAATTAGTGATTGTGAGGAATGAGTGATTGTGAGGAAAGAGTGACCCTGAGATTGGAGTGAATGAGAGGACTGAGTGACTGTTACTCTGAGAGAATGCATCGATTTCATTATTGTTGCACTTCAGCTGTCATATATCACTATTTTAGAAATTTCAGAAAAATATTATTTTTTGTTTCAGTCAAATTTGATATGAAATTATTGTGGAGTTTTAAAGATTGAACTTGAAAGCATGCCTACCCTTTTATGTTGGAAAGTACTGTATTTGGACTTAGCTGAGAAGCTCGTCACTACTTTAAGTTCCTTATTTATTACTGTTACTAGCTGAGTTGGTTGTACTCATACTACACCCTGCACTTCGTGTGCAAATCCAGCTGAACCCGGACACAGGGGGTGTTGATTCTTTCAAACAATTGATTTTTCGGAGATTCAGAGGTAGCTGCCATGTTTTGCAGACCTTGTCTCTCATTCTCTATCCTCTTGTCTATTGTATTTGGTATCAAATCATTATAGACCGTATTTTTCAGACTTATAATGTATAAATGCTCATGTACTCAGTGACACCAGGTTTTGGGAGTGTTTGTATTGGTATTTGCGAGATTTTTGGATTGTGTTTAAACATTATATTTTCATACTTAAAGGAAATCGTGTGTTATTGATGGTGTCGGCTTGCCTAGTATTGAGAAAAGCGTCACCACGACAGGTTAGAATTTTGGATTGTGACAGGTTTTTACAAGCTCGAACTGGGTAAGTGTTCCTTATCCTATATTGATTAAATTTCATAATTACATACTCATTTACATCATGAATCCGTGAATTTAATTAAAGAAAATTAGATTTTTTATAAAATCTTCCAAAAATATAAAATGAAGATTTGAATGGCAATCCGATGTCGGAATTCGATAATTTTTGTATGGTTGAGCTCGTATCGGAATGGGTTTATGGATTCCGTAATTTTTCGCCGGGTTCCAAAAGTGGCCCTCGCGTTGACTTTTGGTTGACTTTTTTGAAAATGACTTAAATTAAGTCTCTTTTGAATTGTGAATAATTTCTAAAGCTCCAATTGAATTGTTGGCAAATAATTTGATAGGTTTGGGGATTAATTCGAAAGAAAAAGTTATGGTCGAGTGATCACTTGAAATTGTGAAACAAGGTAAGTATCATGGTTAAACTTGACTTGAGGGAATAGAACCCTCAGATTATTTATTACGTGAATTTCATGTGTAACGACGTATAGGCAAGGTGATGAGTGCCTATACGTTGTCAAATTTATTGTTTACATATTTTTCTGAAAATCATAAATTATTTTAAATCAGGAATTAATTATTGTATTAATTATTTCTCTCATATTCCTTGCCCAATATTATGTCTTAAATTCATGCTATAATTGCTACATGCTTATTTGACTTATGTGTCTTAATTGCTACTTAACATTTATCATATTAAATATTAAATTGCCTATTTCTCCCTGATTTCCATAATTAATTGCTACATGTCATTGCTTGTCTCCTAAATAAATCATAATTATTGTATGCTTTGCCGCCACATATTTACGTATTAATTGCTGAATTTATTGAAGTAGTTTTACATGAGTGTTGTTAAATTATATTGTTGGAGCAGGTTACACGCCGCAACGGAAATTATTTGAAAGAATATATTGTTGGATCGGGTTACGCACCACAACAGATTATATTTAAGTTTATATTATTGGAGTGGGTTGCACGCCGCAACTGAATTTAATTGAAAGATTATATTGTTGGAGCGGGTTGCGCGCCGCAACGGAAATTAATTGAAGGATTATATTGTGGGAACGGTTTGCATGCCGCAATATAACGATAAAAGAAATAATTGGTAATGGCTTCTGAATTGACTTCAATTATTGATACGATTTACATGTCTTACCTCTATTCCTGTTATTATTATTATTATTATTATTATTATTATTATTA